>JAEAOA010000682.1:717500-722500 GCA_016746295.1 Potamilus streckersoni
TCACAGTAAACAACAGTAAATGAACTCGTTCATCCCAATCATTTACAGTTTAAAAACAATTGACCGAATAATATTTGTACAGTTTAATATATATATATTTCTAAAGCCTCTTGGCGTTCAGGGTGATAAGCAGATGATTTGAATTGCTGGACGTCTACTTCATGCATATCCTGCTGAACATAAAATTTGACCTTTTATCAGATTGTATAGATTTAGGTAGACAACACTGAGTATAAACTTTTTCAAAGCTTTTCCTATTGTTTCAATATTTCCAAATATCATTTTTAATTATTGGCCAATAAAAGTGATTAAATATCTTGTGATAAGTCTTACTGGTCCCTAAATGACCAGGAAAAGAAGTTTCATATACCAGACTAAGAATCTCCTGTCAATATGACTTTGGAACTACAAGAGTGTTAGTTTAGAGACCACTAGTCAGTAGCAGGTACCTCAGATGGCCTCCATTTTCTCATAAGGACCCTACTTGAAACAAAATGCCAAACAGGTACTTCTTTGACATCAGTTTTGCTAATAGCCCTCTGAAACAAATAGGAGATCTCAGATCTTTTTTCCTGTTCGACGATAAGTGATTGTCTTTTGTTGCCTTGATTAGAATAAAGAGAATGAGTAGTTACATGAACATGTTCAGAGTTTAGGGAGAATTTCTGTTGAAATGATTGAGTTGTATTACAACAGGTTGTCGAGTGGGGATGCATTGCATTATAGGCCGTGTAGGTATAAATTGCAACATAGAGTTGTATGGATACATATATGTACGAAGATATAACAATTATTCATTCCTATTCCAACTCCTATTTGAATTTTCGTCTGCAGAATATTTTACTTTTGTGTTTAGATTCAATTTGAGACAAATCATATCAGGCAATTTCAGTGTGTTCATAGACCTTTAGAATGAATATTGCTAACTGCTACAGTCATTTTCTGTCAATGTAACAGACAATATATACCTTTCTGTAACATTATAGCTTATGACTCCATAGGTTTCGACCTTATTACAAGACCTTCATCAGAGAAATGATTTATATACTGGAGTCACGTGATCTACAAAATGTTGACTACTTGACAAACTCCTTAAGTTTGAATTTGGAATGTTCTTGTTTCCGGAGAGGGAGAAAAAAAAGTAGGAACATCTGAAAGAGAAAGGAGACAAATGTGAACTATCCCTTTGCCATATATTGATGGTTTCTTTGAAGGATTATAAAAGATCTTCCAAAAGCATGGAGCTAATGTGATCAACAAACCCCTTAACACCATTACTTAATAATCAGAGCCCCTCTATGTATTAAAAAAATTTTAATAGATCTTTAAACATAACCAATCATTTATTGTACTATATAGAGAATTTGGTTTTGTCTCGAAATATACGTAATTGAGAAATAAAACAAACGAACAAGTGACGTTAAAATAAAAGAAAAACAATCAAGTACACTCCGTCCTCCTCTCTCTCTCTCTCTCTCTCTCTCTCTCTCTCTCTCTCTCTCTCTCTCTCTCTCTCTCTCTCTCTCTCTCACACACACACACACACACACACACACACACACAGATAAAGAATTTTTATTAACATAGTATCCTTTAAAAGGCTTTGTACTGCTAAAATACAGACACGATAGAGCACTTATAACATAATATAACTGACCTTTATTTTCAAGAAAGATCTCACGATAAACATAAGATTATGAGATTAAGAATCATGAAACTTGGTAAAGGGATTCATCTAGATGACTACGTTCTATTCAAAAATGTCGATTATAGTGACCTATCTTACACACTTCACTGACTTGGATGAGATGTATAGTCTGTTTCTTTATCAAACTCTGTTCATTCTAGAATCATGTAACTATATGACTTTTGACATCTCTATTAGTACCACAGTTACTTGAAAAGCCTCTCATTATCACCTATATATCACACTGCATCTCTATTAGTACCACGCCCCTCTATTAGTACCACTCCCATACCAGAAAAGAATGTCATGACGACCTATATTTCACACTACATCTCTATTGGTACCACGCCCATACCAGAAAAGCATGACATTACATTGCATCTCTTTTAGTACCATTTCCATACCAGACAAAAATGTCATTATAACATATTTCACGCTGCATCTCTATTAATACCACTCTCATACCATAAAAGGATATCGCTATGACCTATATTTCACACTAGGCTGGCATGGGTTCAGTTGTTATATTTAGGTCATGACCAAATAGGATTTTGCCAGCAAGGTATTATATTCCTAGATTCATGAAAGTCAGTGAGGTTATGCATCGTGCTGAGTAATATATCATCCCCACAGAAGGAAGAAGAAGAAGAAGAAGAAGAAGAAGAAGAAGAAGAAGAAGAAGAAGAAGAAGAAGAAGAAGAAGAAGAAGAAGAATTGTATTTTATTTTATTTATTTATTTAATCGCCTTCTTTTTTGCTTAGAGTATATACAGTATAATGTTTATATAATTCACTGCATCCTGAAAATTGATTGGCATACCCTATTTCTGACTTAAAAATTTAATGTGTTTGAAGTAGAAGCATTATACCAACGGAAAGGATTGAAAGTGCTGATTTTCTGAAGTAGGCACAGATAAGTATTAACATAATTTGAACATGTACAACGTGAATAGACCAAATTAGACTGTCATTTACAATACACCATGAATTTTATCCAGAAAGGTCATACTAAGGTTCACATTGTCAAATAAAATCTTTATTTTGTTGGTATCTATTCTTGTCTTTTATGTTTGTTTGTTTTATTGTAACTATTAGGGCTTTATATTTTGTATTTATAGTCACCCTGATATCCATTCATTAAACTTCAGGTCTGCTAAGATCGCCAAGTTATTGCAGGTAGCTAAAGCTTGCTATTTATTAGAGGGGGGGGGGCTTGTCATCCAGGTATTTTGGGCTGTGATTATTCTTTATGTCAAAATGCACTCTTTTGTTGGACCTTATTAATATATTTCTACAAAACATATATAATGTAATTAATGACTAATGTGCCCATCGCGGAAAAAGAAAATTGATTTGAACAGAAGATATAAGGAATCAGCTCAAAATTATTTCTTCCTGTTAAGTACCCACGAATGTAGTCCCATTCAATTTTAGAGTATAGTTTCCTCTCTCCTTTATTGGTGATACAAGAGCTAGATTTGGGTATTTTTATCATTGATTTAAGGTTATTGCTTTTTCTTTAGAATTTGAGCATTGTGCTGTGGCAGTCTGTGTGTATTTTTTTTTATGGTGAGTAATGATCCGAAAGTTAGATATATGACCCATTGTACAGAGCTTTCTTTTCAGTCCAGTGTCTCCAAATTATGACGGATAACCTATTACAATAACTACTCTATGCGTTCATATTTTAAGGCAATTTAGATTAACGTATGAATAATTAGGAGTTGGAAAGAACATTGATCATCTGAATTGGGTTGTATACCTTTACTATCTAATCCGTTTAAAGTATCAAACGTCATTTAATGACTGTGTTCAATATCTACAATTATTACAATTTTTATTACAAGAACAAATTAGTTTTATAGTTATTGTGAAATATGTAACGTAGGATGTATTGGGTCAGAGATCGTGTAGGCGAATATTGAGATGTAGAGTCATAGTGCATGTATAAGACGAAGAAGTGGACAATTATTTCATTATTATTTTCATATGATCTTGCTTTAATATCAGTCTGTATTTAATATAATGTCTAAATATACTTTTGAAAGAAACTTTTTTTCGATTATTCCATGGAATTAAAAAGTGATCATTGTCTGTACTAAAATATTGTACTGGGATTAATGTGAAATCGTTTAAAGAAGTTTTGGCCAATGCCATTGTGAAACATCAAGACCGTTGACAATTAAACACATTCGAAGGTATTGGTACATAAACACATTCAAGGAACGGAAACTCTTTGGGAACACTCTATTCTTTTCGACTTGTCATAAGACGTTTTAGATTACTCTGGATTTAATTCATAATACTACTAGTTACTCTTTAAGTTTTATACATTCTGTTGGTTTTGCTTCTTTCTGTTACTTAGCTTAGAAGCATGTAGTCGTAAAAAACATAAACTGAACAAATATTAATTACACATAAGGAGTCTATTTACATAAAATATGTTGCAAAGAACCAGATCAAGACTACAAAATGATATTAATGATGAAAAGATTACAAAAACTATTTTATTAACCCAAACAAAATGAAAGAAAATCAAATATAGTGATATTGACATATTGCACAAACATACATCGTAATCTATTGATAGAAAAACTTTATTACAACACTTGAAAAAAAAGCTTTTAATTTTATCAAATAATGATTTGTTTTTATCTGATGTTTGTCAATATAAAATTATAAAATTTTAGGAAGCCTGAAAAAGAGAATCAAATTCTATTGTACCTATTGATGTAATAAATGATAATGCATTACGAAAACTTTCTTTATATTCTCTCTTCTTTTGTGGACTGAACAAATATAATTTTTAAGTTTATAATTTTGTTATAAATACGTGTAAGATATTAGGTGATTTGATCGAGTTTTACGTTGATATTTCTGTGTACGATGATGGACATATATTATTCACGTATACACAGATATATATATATATATATATATATATATATATATATATATATATATGTGTGTGTGTGTGTGTGTGTGTGTATGACTGTGTGCTTGTTATTGTTATATTTAATTTAATTATCTAACCTGTGGTCTAATAAATTGTTAATTAAAGCACTTGTAAGATCTTGCAAACTTATTACGTTGCCAGTGTCTGGTGGTATTTTTTTATGTTTATTACTTCTAAACTCATGCTCTATTAAACTCGTTTAGTGACCTATGAGTTTTTAAATGCAATATCCGTTTTATATTAATTTGTAATTATTTCTCTTAGTTCTTGGCTAAGTTTGGTAAAATCGTTAAAATTCAAAACAAAATATTCATCATTAAACTGATCATTTACATATATTGTTATCTATTTTGATAA
>JAEAOA010000682.1:727500-865000 GCA_016746295.1 Potamilus streckersoni
ATACATTATGTATTGTATTAAACGTGTTTATCTTCACCCGTGTTCACACAGGCTGAACAAAATAAGCTTGTAGCCCTTGGATGCAAAACATACATCAGAGAAGACTTCTAATTCTTATGGAAACAAAGTATTGAGTTTGCTAAGTGAGAAGTTCGTTAGAATCTTTTTACTTAAGGAAGATTATTCGGTATAATCCTGTTTTTTATATTAGTAAAATTAACCTATCCAGTTTTAACTTGCTATATAAGATTGTTTCTTGTTTGTAATATGAGAATCATTATTCTATGTAATTAAATTGGAGTCACGACTTAAACGACCAGTAAATTTGGTGGTAACTCTATATATTGTTATCGCGATAATAGATTTCAATTTAAATTTATATAAACTGAAATATGGCATTCTAAAACTAATCATATTATATGCTGCATTTGAGTATTTAAAATATTTTAGAAGCCATTCAATACAACAAGAATAATGTCCTCTTAAACATGTATCCATCTCTTCTCACAAAAATTCCGAAAGAAATTAAAAACTGTATATAGAAATTAAAAATTCAACAAAATTAAGCAATTATAAAACCATTCAAGATTGAAAAACTTAAAAAACTATCAAAAATATATTTTTAAAGAATCAAGAACTAAAATATATGAAATTATCCAAAAATGAAAAATATCGTTCTAAATGTGAAAAATAAAAAATTACAAAACTGAAAATATAAAATAAGAAAATGAAACATTATCAATCCAAATGTGAAAAAGTGTATAATCCAAGTATATATTCCAAAATATAAATTATTAAAATTCCAAAACTGTGAAGTAGTGATAAAATAAACACCTGTAATTATGTTTATTTCAACACTACCTACTGTTCTGATCCCATTTCTACTAACCGGAATTATCTAAATTATATTGGCTGCAAGTTTACTCATGAAAGGGGTTCATGCTTTTCAAAGACGATAGTCCAACAATATTATGAAGCAGTCATATGGACCAAATTCATACATGTAAAACTGAAAAAGATTATATTGCGAGAAATTCAACTACAAGCACATTTTAAGGGTTTCACGTTATACGAAAGTACATCGAAATAAAAGCACATTCCGAATTATTGCATGTAAACTTTATGCTGATTCTTGAAGAACCTATTGGTATACTTGACAATCGGACGTTTTTCTGGTTTGAAGCTCCAGCATAATCGTATCATCCTTTGAACCGCACTATCAATTTTTATGTCGACAGGAAACTCAGGCACTGCCCCTTTTTCGCCGACTTGCTTTCGCATCTGGGCATAAGTAAAGTCGTAAAAAGGTTCTTCTTCACAAATAACTTCATAAATGATCAGGGACAAGGAGTAGCTATCGGCAAACATCATATCTCTTGCCGACAACCGCTCACCACGAAGTACTTCTGGAGCAGAATATCTTGGTGTGCCAACATTACGTACAAGCTTTTCGGAACCGGACACGGATGTTTCTGTGTTAGCTTTAATCATGCTGAGGCCAAAATCAGTGAGTTTAGCTAAACATGTTTCACCTGACACGTAATCCAACAACACGTTTTGCGACTTCAAATCACAGTGGGCAATGCCTTGCTCGTGTAGATATTCAAGACCGCTGCAGGTTTGCCTAATTATCTGCAAACGCTCTCCGTCTGAGAAATCTATTTCCATATTCATGTGCAGTGCATCAAACAAGCTCATTGGCATGTACTCCATGACAATGCTGAGGTTTGGGGTCTTGATGCATGCACCGAGGAACTCGACAATGTTTGGATGATCTAACTCGCAGAAAATAGCGATCTCATCCACAAATTCCTTTAACCTCCTAATCGACACCCGCTGTAGTCGAAGCTTTTTCACAGCTACAACTGACCCTTTCCATCGGGCAAAGTAGACATCACCAAACCCGCCTTGACCAATCTTTCGTCCCAATTCAATGTCCTCAAATTGGATCACATCTCCAGAATATTCCTCCAGAATTTCAGCTTTAGTTTTGGGCGTTTTGTTCTCGTTTTGTTCTTGGACCCAAGTCATTTCTTCCAGCTTTCGATTAACATTGCTTATCGCAATCTCCAGAGCAATTGGATCTGAGAGACCTCTCTCATAGTCCTCATCGTACTGGAATTAGAAAAGGTTTTGTGAATGACAACTATGCATTTTTTAGAGTCCTAAAAGTCTGATATAGTAAGCATTCGAAATTAACGTGTATTGTCTCTCTAACCCAATATGAACAAGTTATTAAACAGGAACCATCCAAAGCTACACATTTGATGACACGAATGGCATGATGGTTAACAATAGATTCGTACAGCTAAAGTCCTACTTTAGATTACTATTGAGACCAAGACATACAAGAGTTAAAGGTTGTGTAAACCTGATCGTTGGTAATATTAAGGTCTCCGCCTCCTCGTTTTCAAAAGTTAGCTCAAATTAAAAACTAAGCCAGTGAGCGTAGATTAATTCCTAAGTTGTCAAATTAAACGAATTATTGTAAGCACATTTATAAAGCAAGTGGAAATTTGACAGTAAATCACTAAATAATTATTATTACTATTATTATTATTATTATTATTATTATTATTATTATTATTATTATTATTATTATTGTTGTTGTTGTTGTTGTTGTTGTTGTTGTTGTTGTATACCAATAGACATTTGTAAACATACCATATCCCCTTCTATAAGCGCAATCATTTTCTGCGCATCGCGGACTAATTTACTCTTCCTTGAGCATGGTTCACTGCCACGTGGCTTGCCAACTCGTCCGCGTGATCGATTTAAAGAGCTATCAACGTAAAGATCGACTCTTGTAGAGACGACTCCAGACTCTGAGTTTGCTTTTCTGGAAAAGACAGCTGTCCCTATAGGCTTCCCAACCCTTCCAAGCCTCCTGTTAAAGGAGTTGTCCTTATATAACTTCACAGAAGGTGATTCTTTGCTGCTCTTAGAAACCATCATTGTGCCATGTTCCATGCCAACTCTATCAAGTCGACGGTTTTGGTAGTTATCTACATAAGTTTTTGGAATAGCTCCAAAACTAGAGTATCCTGATGCCCCTAATGATGCACCACCAGAACTACCTCTTGAAACTACCATGGTACCATGTTCCATACCAACTCTACATAAGCTCCTATTGTAGGAATTGTCCACGTAGGTTTTTGGAGTACTCACACCGAATCGTGGGGAATCTCCACCACTACAAATGCCGCCTCCACCAGAACCACTTCCACTGCCAGAACCTCCTCTGGAAACTACCTTGCTACCATGTTCCATACCAACTCTACCCAGGCTCCTATTGTAGGAATTGTCCACGTAGGTTTTTGGAGTACTCACACCGAATCGTAGGGAATCTCCACCACCAGAGATGCCGCCTCCACCAGAACCACTTCCACCGCCAGAACTACCTCTTGAAACAACCATGCTCCCATGTTCCATACCAACTCTACCCAGGCTCCTATTGTAGGAATTGTCCACGTAGGTTTTTGGAGTACTCACACCGAATCGTAGGGAATCTCCACCACCAGAGATGCCGCCTCCACCAGAACCACTTCCACCGCCAGAACTACCTCTTGAAACAACCATGCTCCCATGTTCCATTCCAACTCTACCAAGGCTCCTATTGTAGGAATTGTCTACGTATGTTTTTGACATTCTCATATATTAGACCTACATGAAAAGAAGAGCTGTAAGCACATGATCTTCATATTATAATTGCTTATCTATAATTCTTACTATATTTGTTCTTCTGACGATGTCAAACAAATAGCATAAAGCATACTCTTCCGGTCTTGTTTGTATCAGCAAATTTGGGTCGCACCCAGGGGCATGTTTTAAATGAGCAAATATAGCATCATCTCAAAAATTCAGATTTTAAGATGTAAGTTGTTTCGTTCGATCAGAGTGACAATCACAGGATAACAATACTGAGATTTCCTGTTTCTTTCAGAAGGCCATTATAGAAACTAAAGCCACATAAGTGCTTGTTTGTTAACTTATTGCAATGAGTCTTTAGGAGAAAATGCAAATGCCTGAGGCACCAGCTGGTAACAAGTGGTCTCTAGTTACAACGTAGTACTGATTGGAAATTCTTACTTTTGACCCATGCAACTTCTTTGGTTAGTCATTCAGAGATAATTAAGACTTACCAAAACATTTTGATTCACTTTTATTGGTCAGAAATTAAAAGTGATGTTTGCAAATACTACAGATCTTGTAGAACTTGTTACATGGTAAAAAAACTCAATCAAACGATATTTAAGACTTAACTGTAAACTACTCCTCATTTGACGAACCATTTAGAAAAGTAATGGTAGACTTTATCGATCCTTCACATAAGACTAAATAAAAAAAATGTTGAAATAAAAATCGTACTTAAACGGATGATATGTCTAATATATAACAATTTCCAAAAACAACACTATAAAAGAATGTATAGAAATCATATCTGAGCAACTATACAATAACTGAAAATGACTCTCTCTCTCTCTCTCTCTCTCTCTCTCTCTCTCTCTCTCTCTCTCTCTCTCTCTCTCTCTCTCTCTCTCTCTCTCTCTCTCTCTCTCTCTCTCTCTCTCTCTCATATTTGTAATTTGACTTTTGTATGTCTTTCTGTATTTACTTCTGTTTCGACTCCAATTAATGTATGTTTCTAATTTGCTTTGTGTGTGTGTATCAGCTTGCATGTTATTTTAATTATTGTTTAAAACAATGTCATCTAGAAACTTATTAGAGTGTGTTGTTTTATATGTTGTAGGGATATTTACCAACTTATAACGAAAGAATACCTTAACTTGATCGTGAAGATGGAAATGAAAATGTAAGCAGTGGCAAGCAATAAAAGCCGTTTTCCAGTTCAAGTTTTATTTATAACTCAAAACCAAGTTGAAAAACAAAGACTTGTTTATATCGTGTTTTATTGAACTTTAAAACAGTTTATGCAATCGAATTGAAGATGGCATTAGTTCACGCAAATTTCAGTGGCTTCCGATGAGGCCAACTGTTAATTCCTTAGAGGATACCATTAAACATAAATGCCACGAAATCAAATTTATGAATTGTTAATGGAGTATAAAGTATTTCTAGTTCTTTAACTCAGGAGAGTGAGATTAGGAATTGTTCACAAAGAGTTTATTGACGATTAATGGCTATAACTGATGCAATTTCAAGCCTTACCTAGTATTCAAATCAACTTGTTTTATTATTTGTCTAGGGAAGAAATAGAGGCAAATCGGTGGCATTTTACGTATGTTAAAATGCCACAAAAATGGACAAACTCGCTTTAAAGTTGCGCGGAAAATTTTTTTGTCGAATATTCGTCACGCCAAAAGTGCACATTTCTGTAAAATTAATTTATTGTACAAATGGCGATGGGCAAGACGAGTAGTATGTACATTTATAAACCAGAATACGTTGAATTTGATAGAATTTAGTTTACACTATTCAGTAAATACATTTTTCACGGTTAACGAAAGTAGGACTGAAATTTCAGTATTTATACAGAATTAGATTGTTTGATTATGTCACAGATTTTTTTTAAAAAAAGTTGTCTCCTAAATTCAACTATTTAAAAATCATACAGAATTACCAATTTTAGTCATTTAATCAGGACTGATAAAAGCTTCCTTGTCGGTCTAAATTTTCAACAATATCATTGGTCCTTTTCACATTCCCAGTATCAACCATCCAGCCAATCGTTATCAGACCTTGATGCTTTTACAGAACAATTGACTCCGGCTGTTTTCAGTATCGTTATATAATCCTAAATTTCAGTAAATGCAATCCTATGTAAATAGCGTCTTTTACTTTACACAGATTTATATCACACGCACCCACATTGTAATAAAAAGCCTGAAACCTATGTTCTTCTCTATAATTTCCACAATAATGGACACGCCATACTTACCAGACAGCAGAACTTCGGCTAGAAAAACACGTCATATGTCCGAACTGCTCACAAGTTTAAAGTTTTAATAAACCGTGAAATAAACATGACGAATGTTATAGAACTGAATACTGTCGACCTTTTTCTCTGTAATGAATGTGAAAATAGTGGGAGCAATATCAGCTTTAATCTAGGTGGTGTAACATGAGTCTTATTACATATCAGCTTTAACTTCCTTGTCAACTCACGAAAATATGTCTAGCGTGTAATTGCCATCTTTAACGGTAACAAAAAAACCAATTAGACAAGGAATAGAGTGTAGATTAAAACAAAATAATAAAACAACAAAATGAGGCAATAACATAATAAGTTCTACGTTTGCGTCCAGTGAAAATTATGCCACTTCAAAAAGATGCTATTCAACAAATATGATTGACTAATTTGCCTCCAAATTGTCGGTGTTATTTCATATTATTACAACTCTATAATTTGATTCGAATAATTTTTAATCGTTGACACTTTTCAATCTAAGGTCACATTATGAACGTTTGTGAATCATAAATTAAAAAGATATTTTCGAAAAATGCACTACTATTTGATATAATATATGCTAGCAATTTATCTCTGGATAAACAATTCTGAAAGCTATTTCAATTATTGCTTGCTTCGTCATTAGTAATTGTGCAGTACGACTTGGTTTAGGTTAAGCATGTGCACCAAATTTCAACAAAAGATTATCTAAACCTGAAAATGGCACACCCTTTTTTATGTAATGGAAATGAAAGTAGAGACACGAACAAACAATAACAGTATATTTTTCAGGTCAAGTCAACTTCTGAGTTTACTTACAAAAAGAGGTTTGAAACAGCAACAACTTGTATAGTTTTTAACCAAACAAATACATTTTTAATAAAACAAACGGGGTTAAAGGGCAGAATTGAGGACACTAAGAGCATTGTCGAGATATATACTTTCCTTAGTGACTGTAGCACTTAAAACGAGTTTCTTCCTCCTAGCCCTCGAATGACAGTTTTATTGAGTGCACCAAAAACGAAGCGAAACTAATAAAGAATATTGAACAAACGAAAATATGCATGTATACAGGGGCGTCCGCAAGAGAGGGGAAAGGGGGCGGAGCAAACAGGTAATGGTCAGATATTAACCTTTACGGATATGCGCCAAAACATGTTTAGAGGTCAAATCTGGATTGAGAGAGGGGCCCTCTCCTTTGCCCTTATATGCGGAGCCATGCATGTATATAATTCAGTTTGTTCACAATGAAGGACCGACCATTCGATATTGGAAGAGGTGGGGGAAGACTGGCAGTTTCCTTCCAACCACAAGTTTTGTTTCACCTCAAAGATAATAAGACGGCTTTAATTAGCTCTTTTATCATTCAAATCAGAGGAAAATTAATTTGTTAAAGTCTTTGGGACGCAGGAAATATTTTTTTCACAAAATCTAAGACCGATTTCGCCCCAACCCCTCACTCCAAATATTTTATCTACAAACATACGTTATGAATTTTTTCTTTAAAAGCCTGGTTTCATAATAAGGACAACAGCTCTATCATTTGTACAGCGTGTACTGTACTTTTTAAAATCTTCAGTCAGGACTGGAGCGTGGTTGAAGATCTTACTTGTTTTATAAATATAACTAATAACCTTATTATTCTATTTACTACTTGAATTGCACAAGTTTGTAAGAGTTACCTTTACCTGAATTAAAACCAGAACTGATGTTGTGAAGTGTAAATGTATCTCTGCACTATTAGTGACTGTGCTCATATATCAGAAATTAATCACTTCATTATGGTATCATGGTAGCAATTGTTTTTTCCAGAGACCTCAATGCTAATGTTTTGTGAAATAAATATACTTTCTATCCTACCTCAACATACATGTCACCCATTGTCACAGAGAACAATGTTAGATTGTCAATTTGCAAGGGCAAAATCAGGTACTCCATTGCATTTAAGAGAGATAACTAGACAGGGGTTAGAGTTATCTAGTTACACCAGACACATTTTCAATCATGTGTACCACATTTTAAAAAAAAAAACAACAAAATAATAGAAAATGCAAAATATGATATAGTTATGAATTAACATAATCTCACATGTTGCCAAGAGGCTCAAATTTTATTTAGCCTAACAGAAAGTACAACTCTTACATAATGCACGAATTACAGCTAGTTTTGTGGTTTATTTTTGAATGCAATGTTCCCTACACCTCAAGCTTCGCCCACCTTGGGTTGGACAATTGGTACCGTTATACCTTATTCGTATTTCGTTAACTGGAAATCCGAAGACATTTGTTAATCATCAAGTTAATTATATTTTTCCGACACAATAGTAACTATTTTATACAGTACAACGTATTATCCTGCGATTGATTTTGATAGCAGCTTCATAAAGAAGTTTGAGGTCCATGAAGTGTGTGTGTGTGTGCGCGTGTGAGTGTGTGTGCGTGCGTGTGTGTGCATGCGTGCGTGTGCGTGTGTGTGTGCGGTATTAGGAATCCTTTATTTGAATGACCTTCGGAAGGTCAAATTCTCTCATTATCTTTCAGTGATGCAAATATTGATAGGAATACTAAGATCAACACCAGGCATAGCATTTGCTATGGTGCTTCTGAATGTTTGTAAGATTTTTTCTTAAAAGTTTTGATGACAATAAATACAAATGTTTCATGTGGAAATAGTTTTCTTGAATCCTAACATGCTTGGCAAGAACTTTCAAATTCTTCTTGTCTATTTGCTTTTGCTAGTTTTCCTTATTCAGAACTCGTAGTACCGTACAGTTACATGTGATGTTTGCTAGTTTTCCTTATTCAGAACTCGTAGTACCGTACAATTACACGTGATGTTTGTAATGTAATGTGTATGGTTGTATTTAAATATTTGATAGGATGCATTACGTCAATTCATGTGAAAGTATGTGAAAACTCTCTCTCTATGTATGTATGTATGTATGTATGTATGTATGTATGTATGTATGTATGTATGTATGTATGTATGTATGTATGTATGTATGTATGTATGTATGTATGTATGTATGTATGTATGTACAGCTTTTTTGTCATCCAATCAGATCTATGAAGGTTTATCCTTTTGTGTAGCTTTTCAGTTTCTCCGACGTACTCAAGGCCACAGATCTTACATGTGATGAGATAAATCACATTCTTTGTTTTGCACGTTTTGAATGGACCATGTATGTTTAGTTTTTCTTTAGTCACTGTGCTAGTGAATGTCTTGGTCTCTATCATATGTTGACAGGTTTTGCATCTTTTATCGCCACAGGGTCCAGATTGACTAGGTTGGTTTTGACTAGCGATTGGCGTTAGCTTTGTCCTGACTAGGATGTCCTTTAGGTTTTTTTGGTCTCCGGTAAGCTACTACAGGTTTGTTCGGAAGTATTAGGTTTAGTATGTCTGACGATTGCACGGTTGGCCAGTGGTTTGCGATGATTTTACCTACTTTGGGTTTGTCTGGGTGATAGGTCAGAATAAATGGTATCCTATCAACCTTTTCTTTCTGTCCATATCTGAGTAGGTCATCAAGGAGAATGTGATTTATCTCATCACATGTAAGATCTGTGGCCTTGAGTACGTCGGAGAAACTGGAAAGCTACACAAAAGGATAAACCTTCATAGATCTGATTGGATGACAAAAAAAGCTGTACAGAAGGCCATAGTACACAATTAATTTCACTATATTTTCTCTACATTTGTTTCTCAGTACTGAACTTTCCACTGTGTGACAATCAATACAAATCATATATTAATCTAAACTACCTTCAAAGATGACTTTACGGTTTAGTTCTTGTCAAGGGTTGACCTGCATTTTTTGAGAGGCTGAATTGTAAACAAAACACCAGGCAACGGAACACAGATTTCACTTCCGGATCATCACCATGACCTTATTACTCAATGTGCACTGTCGCCGAAATACACACAGAAAACCACATCATAAGCTCACATTTTAAAGAATAAACAATTGCCTTTCAATCCTTACCAAGAATGCCAAAATCTGACTCTAGTATCACCACCAAACTTTGACAGGAAAAAGTGATCTAAAAATAGACTGGGACTACACTCGTGGGTACTGAACCGGATTTTATTAATTGTGTACTGATTCCTGAAAGGGTCAATGTTTTTGTCAAACTTTTTTTTTTGCATGCCACTACTATTTCAACTTCATACATAAAGTCTTTTGAAATTTCCTTGCAAGCAAAACACGTGACATCTATCAGAAAGTGTGTAGTGCTGGTGTTCTATAGGGATCCAATTGTTCTTAAGAAACCAAAACTAAATTTGCTATATTTTCCTTAATTATAGGAATTTTTCAATGCAGTAAAGACCTAATTGTAATACTTGATAAGGCCTGTCTGAAAATATTCTTGAAATTAAAAAATATTGATAAATTAAATTTAAATGAAAATTCAAATAAATATATACATTTTAAAAACTGTTTATTTTACAAAAATTAAATTTTTATACAAGTTAAGACATTCAGTTTGACAAATTAAAGGCAGAAAAGTTGATTAATGAATGGTGTTTAAAACAAATGGTAGTTTATGTCTGTACAATTAATAATATTAATCCCAGGGGTACTGAAGCATGATAGCTCACAATGAGTTTGACAGCAAATTGCAACATGCCTATCCAGATGCATATAGGTGTACATACTAAAGAAACAATGACAGGTGCTATGTTCCACATATATTGTTTTAGGAACTTGGGCCGTTGTTTGTATAACTAATAGCCCACTCAAATTTTAAGTTTTGATGGGACCACTACCATGTTTTATAGCAAATATGCATTCCATTTTAATGTCGATAACTACAAAAGTCAACAATGCAATATGAAAATACAGTTTCACGGAAGTTCCACCTTACTGAAAAATGATGTGAATCTCTGTCATGAAGATCTAAGCCATGTCTTTGAGATGCTGTATATCAGTGTACTGATATGAGCTCATCTTGGTCACTTATAGCAGCAGACTGCACATGTCCTTATGAGACCTTGCTATGGACTACTGGAGAGCTTCCAAAATGATGCAACTCTAATACTTTGTTCCAGATACCAGGCTAGACCTGAAAAGATATAACATGTTTCACTTAATTCTAAAAAAAAACAGAAAGATGTAGGCAAATGAAGTTAAAATGTGTTAGAAGTGGTGATTTCAAAATAACATTAAGGTTGCAAATAGGGTTAAAAAAGGTAAACTTGATAGAGTAACACTCAAAGATGTGAAGCAATGGGCATGTATTAAAGTGACAAATGCATCCTAAAAATAGAAGTTTCTACAAGCATATTTAGCCATTTACAGGTTAAATAACTAATCAGGTAGAGTATGTATCATAAAGTTGAAGGCAATGTTGGAACGGTGAGGTTTGAGCATTGGTGCAAACATTGATACATACCAGTATAGTGGAAAGTCAAATGACAATGTACCAAATTAAAATTTATTACTATATGCAATCCTATTCATGAAGGAAAAACAATTTTAGATATTGCAAGTGAATATAGCAAATGTGGCCACACAGATCAACTATAAGTACCAATAGATCCTATATCATCAACTAAATGTGAAATTTTCATCCCGAAAACTTGTAAACAAGGATGGATATTTGCATATGTGGGACATATGCAATGTACTTGGCAACATCACATGTGCAAACATGATTTAAATAATCTGTTTGAACATTTTTAGTCTATTTTTAAGAGTCTTGGCTACCAAGTTATTAAGTTCAATGATTCAATGATTCAATGGAATCAGATATCAGCTGATGCTGCAATACCGCCCTCTGTCAAAGTACTAAATTGAAATGTGTTACCATACAGAGGCATATTCATGATGAAAATAACATCTTGGGATATTTTAAGTGCACACAGTCAAAACTGAGCCTTACAGATTCAATTTAGTTACTATGTCAGCCTAACAATGTCAACTTTTGATTCCAAACATTACAAAATATATGCATAGTTGTTCATGTCAGCTATGTAACCATATTAGGATCAGTTGTAGAAAGTTAAATTCAAATAATCTGTTTGAATATTACTTATGTAATCTTTAAAGTGTCAGATAACAAATATTATTAGTCATTAATAATACATAATGCAAAATGGATCATGTGAATTCTCAAAATATCATCTAGGCCACAATGCCACACTACATCAATCAACATCTTAAAGAAACTGAACACTAAAATGGAATTCATTCTGTGTTCAACTTACATCATTTTGCAATTTTGCAGTTTTCTTACATTCAATGGTAAATATACCTGGGTAAAGTATATTTTACCCCCTCTGATCTGTATTTCATTCTCTGACAGCTTAATATGATTTTGTGGAGAACTTAAACAGGTTCTAGTATAAAGTCTTCATCTCTGTCCTCTCACTAAATACCCTATAACTATGTTTATAAACAATTACTGATAGCTATACAAGCAGATATGTGTTACTCAGGAAGTCACCCCATCATAGACACATAAATTAACTGTTTGGACCCCAAATAAATAGTTTCAATGACCTAAAGGTACAAAGCAAAGTAGAATTTTGTCTTCATGTATTTTAAATGAGGGTCTCATTTTGACTAATAAAGATATTTTCTCTGATTAAATTTGACAAATAACCATCATTTGAGCTTGTATATGGTGTAGGAGTATATATATGCTGATATATTTTCATATCATTCCAAATAAATATTATATGTGTATACTGGGTGAAAAAAATATATTTTTTAATTGTTTTTTTAAATTTTATTTAAATTTTTAAAATTAAAATTATTTTTTTATTTGTACTTTCATTTTTATATTTTTAAAGTCAATATACATAACCTATTAAAATTTCATGTGTATGTCATTAATAATAAAAATTTTATATCAGTTTCAAGTTTTTACTGACAGGCCATAGTACACAATTAATTTCACTATATTTTCTCTACATTTGTTTCTCAGTACTGAACTTTCCACTGTGTGACAATCAATACAAATCATATGTTAATCTAAACTACCTTCAAAGATGACTTTACGGTTTAGTTCTTGTCAAGGGTTGACCTGCATTTTTTGAGAGGCTGAATTGTAAACAAAACACCAGGCAACGGAACACAGATTTCACTTCCGGATCATCACCATGACCTTATTACTCAATGTGCACTGTCGCCGAAATACACACAGAAAACCACACCACAAGCTCACATTTTAAAGAATAAACAATTGCCTTTAAATTCTTACCAAGAATGCCAAAATCTGACTCTAGTATCACCACCAAACTTTGACAGGAAAAAGTGATCTAAAAATAGACTGGGACTACATTCTTGGGTACTGAACCGGATTTTATTAATTGTGTACTGATTCCAGAAGCCCGGTCGCAGAACACTTCTCCTCCCCTGGCCACACTTTCAGTGATATAATACTTATCGCTATTGCTAACAACCACAGCTGGAGTTCCGAAACCAGGAAGGAAAAGGAATCATACTAGATACGCCGTCTTAGAACATTGAAACCAAGCGGTCTAAACCAAGAAGACTAGAAAATGAAAACTATGCACTAGTAGAATTTAACATTTTCTAAATATTCTTATTATCCTTCAATTTTTACTATAAGAATAACCGGTATAGAATCAAATATCCGGGATATAATCTGCATTACATATGTACAAAAAGTAAAAAAAAGATATCGCTATGGCTTGTAGACTTTTAGGGAATTATACAACGTTTTCAGTTTCCGCAACTAGTCTATACAAGCTGGTTGTATTTATAGTTTTAGCACATGTGAAGACAGCCATGTAGAGGTTTACAAACACAATGTTTCTGTGTTTATTTGTTTGTCGTATATATGTTTTGTATTTTCCTTTGAAAAAGACTCATTAAGAGTCGAAAGCGCTTAGGCTAGTTAGTTACTAGTTTCGTACTGTTCGTCGTCAGTTTATTGCATCTATTTTAATTAATCCCTGACAGAGGTGATCCCCTGGTGGATCCAGTTCGCTTGAAAGGGTTGTTATTCGCCATATGCTTTGTATTCTTTATATATATATATATATATATATATATATATATATATATATATATATATATATATATATATATATATATATATATATATATATATATATATATATATATAAAGAATACTTATAAACATTAAAGTGCATCTGCGATCAAATTTTCTTTCCCATTCAAACAACCTCTGATTTTTAATTCTCATAATGTAAGGGGCTTGTGATACTTAACACAACAATCTGTGAAGGAGTTTAAATAATAAACACCTCATAGTGTTGTAAAGCCAAAATTAAAGCCTGCACTCTTTTTCAATTATTTCTCTGGTGCATATTTAATCTTTTTGAGAAATAGCATTCTGAGCCATCCACGCAATTTTTATATTTCTGAATTAATACCAATCACCTTCATCACTTGCATCAACATATATTTTAAATCATTGATTGAAATGTGTACGAAAAAGAAATGGTGGACTCTTTAGGAATGGCCTTTAACTTTTCAGTCCAATAGCACATGGTCTTCTTACTTAATATATCGGTCGGGTCCTCAGCAAGTGTGGAAACAATTGAGCAAACGTTCCGAAAATATACAGCCATACCCCATACTTCCGTCAGTTGCTTTTTATTAATATGCAGAGGGAATTCAGAGATAACCTTGGACTTAGCGTCTATAGGTTTCACTTTTCCATGTCCAACGATCTGTCATACAAATGGAACACAATGATGACAAGATTCCCTTTTGATATTTTAATTGTAAAATTGGCATCATTGAGTCTCTCAAAGAATTTCCGAATTGTCTCTAAGTGATCTTTGCAGGTGGTGTTGTTAATGATGACATCATCGATGTAAGCATCGCAATTACCGTGAGAAGAATATATTCATGTTCATTAAAAATTGAAAAGTACAAGGCGTACCCTCCATCCCAAGCGACATCTCTTTGTATTGGTGAAGTCCATCTGCAGACACATATGCCGAAATTTCCTTTACTGTTCCACAGGTAATCACAATTCCAACGTCATGGTAGATTTTATTTATTCATATAGGAACATCTGGAAACAACTACTCGTAGTGAAGTATTAATTGATTTAGTTCATTCTTTTCTTGTTGTCTGTTGCTGCAGATGTGAACAATATTATTCATAATTTCCGAATTCTGAAGATTGGTTTCTCCAATGCCATTATAGTCCGATTGCATTTCATTGCTTAAGTCCTCGCTGTGTGGGACAGGAAACAACTAATTCTCCATTAACATACCCTTTTAAAATATTTATATGGAAAAGTACTTTTTGTTTGTTCTCGCCTCCCAGAAATAGTGATGACAGAGTATAAAGCACTCACTTTCTTTTCAAATGCATAAGGTTCATAGTTTCTGCCTGAAGAAGATTTTATGGTATGGGCAAGAAAGCGAAACTCTTCCACCTTCTGAAAACTCCTTTCATGTGTAGTTTGGAAATGCCATAATTTCATTTCCAACTGATAGAGTGCAGAATAGTTTTTGCAACCTCACAATCCGTCGACAACTTGGATTTAAAATTAGAAACATAATCGAGAAGATTAAATTTTTTAATTTATTTGCAAGAAGTCTCTTTTATAACAACTTACGACATTGTGTCCAAAAGTTATTAGTTCAAAGGGAATTAAACTGTAATTATTCTTGAACTGATTCCCTCACAGCAAACAACAGTAAATGAACTCGTTCATCCCAATCATTTACAGTATAAAAACAATTGATCGAATAGTATTTGTACAGTTTAATATATATTTCTAAGGCCTCTTGGCGTTCAGGGTGATAAGCAGATGATTTGAATTGCTGGACGTCTAATTCATGCATATCCTGCTGAACATAAAATTTGACCCTTGATCAGATTGTCTAGATTTAGGTAGACAACACTGAGTATAAACTTTTTCAAAGCTTTTCCTGTTGTTTCAATATTTCCAAACATCATTTTTAATTGTTGGCCAATAAAAGTGATTCAATATCTTGTGATAAGTCTTACTGGTCCCTAAATGACCAGGAAAAGAAGTTTCATGGACCAGACTAAGAATCTCCTGTCAATATGACTTTGGAACTACAAGTGTATTAGTTTAGAGACCACTAGTCAGAAGCAGGTACCTCAGATGGCCTCCATTTTCTCATAAGGACCCTACTTGAAACAAAATACCAAACAGGTACTTCTTTGACATCAGTTTTGCTAATAGCCCTCTGAAACAAATAGGAGATCTCAGATCTTTTTTCCTGTTCGACGATAAGTGATTGTCTTTTGTTGCCTTGATTAGAATAAAGAGAATGAGTAGTTACATGAACATGTTCAAAGTTTAGGGAGAATTTCTGTTGAAATGATCGAGTTGTATTACGACAGGTTGTCGAGTGGGGATGCATTGCATTATAGGCCGTGTAGGTATAAATTGCAACATAGAGTTGTATGGATGCATATGTGTGTGTGGCTATATTCGTCATCGTTTGTTACAGCTACCTGGGCAGTTTTCCACCTCTTTGAAATATATTGAGCCCAATACTTTGATTGCAATTAAAAGTTATTCTTTTTACTAAAATTAGTGCAGATGCCTTTCATAGATTTAGTTCAATCATAATAAGTCCTGCAACGTTTACAGTCATCCAGTTTTCAAGATACTGGGATACAACTTTGGTACTTGCTGCATGAACTTCAAACGTGTTCTTTTAGGGAGTTTTCAAATCGATTGTCTTTGGTAAAACTATGTAATATCATGCTTGAATCGTGATACTGATAAACGTCACTGTGGACTACATTACATATTGTAATGCTTTAGGATAAGATTTTGCCTTTTGCATTTTGCTAAGAAACAAAAGTAGTTATAGCTATCTGGATAAATACATTTTTAAGATTCATGATATCTAGAAATTGGATGTATTTTAATAAACACTACAACGTCATATTAAATATAGGTCATAGCTACTGCTTGTTTTCAGTCTCAATCATTGCTTATGTTATAATCATTAAACTTAGTGACTGTATCCATCAGTATTAGCACTACACATTTATAACAAAAGAGAGTCACTATGACTTACATTTAACAATATATTGGCTTATGGTCTTGCAGTTAGCTCATGGAAACATTGGACTTTTATCAACTGTTCAATACTGCTATACATGGAATCACGAAATATTCTAGTCCGGTAAATCAAACCCCCAAATATGTGTTGATACTGATGGACGATATGTGGATATGTCACGTGTTCATTACAATGCACAATTTTGCTGCATGCAAATATTTCCGGAACAAACCTGAGTACAGTTTAATTACATACTGGTAATTGGTAACAGCCATATCTAGCATGAAATTGAAAATGGCCACAGGACAATTGATTGATCTAGTCTTCGTCGATTTACAAGTTACAAAACATAGGATTTGCTCCAGAAACATAATGTACATGTCACCAAAAGAACCCTTCAGCCGACGGTAGATCCATAGCCGCGAGAAACACCGGTAAGTGCAGCCAAAACTGACTGTAAATTTGTACATCTTTTATGAATAGGGAATATAATCCACAAAACCGCCAATTTTATCACCTGTGAGTGGTTGATGTATCGGCCTATAAACATGCAAGCGGATGCATCTTAATAAGTAATATGCTCTCATCTAAGTTGGTTACTGTGATTCTTGTTTAACATAAGCAATCAAACCAGTTTGAAATTTTATTGCTATTGGTGCACTGCTTAAACAGAGTGATCTTATACATCGAAGTATTATGTTCATCTTACAAGTTGCTTATTCGACATCCAATAACCTATAATTACTAATGAAACAATGCAATAGCCGAAATATTATTGACATAAAAAATAGGTGGCGATAGGGATCATCGATTGTTTGGTCAATATAAAATATTTTTCATCACCAGCATCAAATTGAAACCAACTAATTGAAACATCAAAACTTTCAAGCTTTGATTCCTATAGAAATATTCATGTAAAAATGTCCTTCCTCTGTTTTTATTTGACTATGGAAAAGACCCTTTTAGAGTCAAAAGCGCTTATGCTAGTTAGAAACTAGTTTTGCACTGTTCATTTTTAGTTTATTGCAATTATCTTAATCAATGCATGACACACGCGATCTGTTGCTGGAGCCAGTACGCTGTAAAGGGCTGTTATTCGCTATATGGTTTGTATTCTTTCGATCCGAAGCATCTCGGCTCAATAAAACAAAGCACATACATAAAAGGAAAAGATGAAAGATCAAAATTCAACGAATAACACAATTTGGATCTGTAATTGTGTCGTTTTATAACCTCAGTTGAATAGATTTAATGGTGAGTACGGTTATTCTTTCGACTCCACACACTGTGGTAAAAAGGATTCTCATTCAAATGGATATTATTAGTAAGCTGATATCGAGTAGATTGATCAATAAAGTTACATGAACTTGATGCATATTTCATTAATGCGTCCATTCAAAATGAAACATAAGATAATGCTAATAGTTTGCATAATGTATTCTCCTAATTAGAAGAATATGCCTCTATTTGGGTTCTTGGTAAAATTATATATAAATATGTAGGGAAATAATCCATAATCAGTGTAACAGGGATGTATCAATGTTAAGAATATGGATAACAGATGCCCTCGCGTGATCTGTATTAGCAGCATTATATCTAAGTAAATAAAAAAAGTTTTACTTACTCATATACTAACATATTGGTAAATTAAACTGTGGTGGTCAAATGTCGTGCATCATTGCAGGATGTTCATAAACTTTAAACATAAACAGTAAAATATCTCTTACTGCTTTAGGCTGAAGATCATGCATGATAAATGCAATATCTCTAAATTAAACGTTTTAGAAAATAAAAAATAGATCATTGTGTTTTAATTAGAATTGTTTCTCGGTTAGTTCATGACAGATGCAAAAATAAACATCAAAAATACAGAGTAGGAAATTTCTGCATTTTATTACATTGAAAACCTTGAAAAAGAATATAATATTGATTGAGAAGAGATCGAATATGAAGGACCGCTAAGAATTCTATCAGAAAAAGGAACAAATGTTTTAATGTTCAAAATTTTTTTAAAATCTTATTATTCGCTCAGTTATACTTTATGCTGACATTAAAACAGTAAATAAAAACTAAGAGTACAATGCTTGACACACTAAAATCACCAAGTAATTATTCATATATTATTGATCTATGTGACGGTGATATGATCAAGTACTATATTATGAGTGCACTTAGTCGTTTAAAGAACGAAATGGGAAAAAAAAATAGTTTGCTTCAAACAAGAAGAGCGAAAATGTCAGTTGAAAACAATACTAATTTAATGAATATATATATATATATATATATATATATATATATATATATATATATATATATATATATATATATATATATATATATATATATATATATATAGTTAAACTTTATCGACTCGTTACAGCTTTTTAATTGGAGTTTGCATAACTGTCATTCAGTTTGCATAAGGGGCATTTTAGGATAAACTTGAATTAATAACTAAGAAAATTTTATTCATCGGAAAAAGTAATAATCGTTATGGTTCTGAGTGATGTAATTTTGAAAATTTCTAAATTTTAGTGGATTTCAAGAGATAAATTGCTATATAACGTTTCAAATTATTCTTTCAAAAAAATCTACTTATATGAGGCTGATTTAAATGTGTTGATTGTGATATAAAAGTACTAAATTTAATATTAATCATAAATACATACCTGGTAGTTAGTTACAGAAATTAAAACATATGCATACGTATTTGCATGCAAGCAACAAATGTACATATGGCACAAAGGGTTTAAACAAGAAAAATGGATTACTGCTTGTAGTTAATTTAAAGCTAATCGTAGATCACAATCTAAAAGTAAATCTGAGAACGATTTTGATGTTATTCAGTAAATCAGTATTTGGGAAAACTTAAGAAAAATCGTTAATGTTGAGCTAGATTGACCTACTGAAACTGGTGAAAGTGTGCGACTAGCAGCAAATCCTGGATTTATCTCAAATCTTTTTCATAAGCAACTGGTAGGCATTAATAGTGTTAAATCAAAATTTAATCCTAAACAGAACGCTTCACTCTGGTAAATAATTAAATTATGTAAATTTATGTGTGACTTTTCATTACAATAACAAAATAAACTTCAGAAAATAATGTTTAATTATTGTATACTGATATTTTATTATTAGAATTAAAATCAAAATATTTATGATGATATAAAAAAGAGAACTTTATTATATGATACTAGAGATTATAAAAGTGATCATTCTTTTACTCAATACATAACATCATACAATTGATTATTAGAGTTATAATCCTTTACAGGGTACATCATATTATACAAGTGATTATCAGAGTTATCAACCTTTACATAGTACATTATATGATACGAGTGATTATCAGTTATCATCCTTTACAGAGTACCTTGTATGATACCAGTGATTATCAGAGGTATCATCCTTTACAAAGTACATTATATGATACTAGGGATTATCAGAGTTATCAACCTTTACATAGTACATTATATGATACGAGTGATTATCAGAGTTATCTTCCTTTATAGAGTACATTATATGATACAAGTGATTATCAGAGTTATCATCCTTTACAGAGTACATTATATGATACTAGGGATTATCAGAGTTATCATCCTTTATAGAGTACATTATATGATACAAGTGATTATCAGAGTTATCATCCTTTAGAGAGTACATTATATGATACGAGTGATTATCAGTTATCATCCTTTACAGAGTACATTATATGATACTAGGGATTATCAGAGTTATCAACCTTTACATAGTACATTATATGATACTAGGGATTATCAGAGTTATCAACCTTTACATAGTACATTATATGATACGAGTGATTATCAGTTATCATCCTTTACAGAGTACAATATATGAAACTAGGGATTATCAGAGTTATCAACCTTTACATAGTACATTATATGATACGAGTGATTATCAGTTATCATCCTTTACAGAGTACATTATATGATACTAGGGATTATCAGAGTTATCATCCTTTAGAGAGTACATTATATGATACTAGGGATTATCAGAGTTATCATCCTTTAGAGAGTACGTTGTATGATACCAGTGATCATCAGAGTTATCGTCCTTTACAATGTACATTATATGATACTAGGGATTATCAGAGTTATCATCCTTTAGAGAGTACGTTGTATGATAACAGAGATTATCAGAATTCTCGACCTTTACAGAGTACGTTGTATGATACCAGTGATTATCAGATATCGTCCTATACGGAGTACATTATATGATACAAGTTATTATCAGAGTTATCATCCTTTATAAAGTACATTATATAATAAAAGTGATTATCAGAATTATCATCCTTTACATAGTACTTTTTATGATACTAGTGATTATCAGAGTTATCGTCCTTTACAGAGTACGTTGTATGATAAAAGTTATT
The DNA here is from genome assembly GCA_016746295.1 of Potamilus streckersoni. Taxonomy (NCBI): domain Eukaryota; kingdom Metazoa; phylum Mollusca; class Bivalvia; order Unionida; family Unionidae; genus Potamilus; species Potamilus streckersoni. The sequence goes on from JAEAOA010000682.1 coordinate 748,805, forward strand.
ATCACAGTTATCATCCTTAACAGAGAACATTATATGATACCAGGGATTATCAGAGTTATCGTCCTTTACAGACTACGTTGTATGATACTAGAGATTATTAGATTCATCATCCTATACAGAGAACGTTGTATAATATTAGTGATTATCCAACTCATCATGTTATACAGAGTACAATAAATAAAAAATAAAAATATGTAGGATAATTTGCAGTTTAATCTATTGGAAAACAGTAAAATAAATTGTTGATTTTAAACATAAACTACTCATTTTGGTCGGAGAGAAATACAGTAATAAAGCCAAAAGTCTTTCAAGATCAATTGATAAAAAAACAAACTTAAATCGTGTAAGCTGGAAAAACATCAATTGAAAAGTACAGTTCAAAAAACATTATGTATACTATTAAAAGTGTTAATCACAAAATGGGTTTACACAGGAGTACCAATCAATTTTGTTGCCGTTAGATACATAACATATATTAGAAAAGACTATTACTAATTCTTATGGAAACAAAAGAATGCGTTTGCTGCGTGAGTAATCTTGTTAATATATTAAGACCCCAATTCATTTGGGTTTAAGTGGCGGCTTAAATTTATTTTCCATACCATAATGTAATTAATATTACAAGCAAGAAAGAATGTTAAATGGCATGTTAAACTAAATATATTAATTTTTATTCATATCATAAATAGAGTTACAATTACTTGGATATATATAACTCATATAAAGAGATTTTAACCCCTCGCTATGTTCTTTAGTCCAACAATATTATGAAGCAGTCATATGTACCAAATTCATACATGTAAAGCTGAAAGTGATCATATTGCGAGAAATTCAACGACATGAATATTTTAAGGGTTTCACGTTGTACGAAAGTACATCGAAATAAAAGCACACTCCGAATCATTGGATGTAAAGTTTATTCTCATTCTTAAAGAAGATATAGATATCTTTGACAATAGGACGTTCTTCTGGATTAAAACTCCAGCACATGTGTATCATCCTTAGAATCGCACCATCGATTTTTATGTCGATAGGAAACTGGGGCACTTCTCCTTTTCTGCCGACTTGCTTTCGTAGCTGCGCATAAGTAAAGTCGTAAAATGGTTCTTCTTCACAGATAACTTCATAAATGATCAGGGACAAGGAGTAACTATCGGCAAACATCATATCTCTTGCCGACAACCGCTCACCACGAAGTACTTCTGGAGCAGAATATCTTGGTGTGCCAACATTACGTACAAGCTCTTCGGAACCGGACACTGATGTCTCTGTATTAGCTTTAATCATGCTGAGGCCAAAATCAGTGATTTTAGCTAAACATGTTTTCCCTGACACGTAATCCAGCAATACATTCTGCGACTTCAAATCACAGTGGGCAATGCCTTGCTCGTGGAGATATTCAAGACCACTACAAGTTTGGCAAATTATCTGCAAACGCTCTCCCTCTGAGAAATCCGTGTTCTCATTCATGTGCAGTGCATCAAACAAACTCATTGGCATGTACTCCATAACAATGCAGAGGTTTGGAGTCTTCGTGCAGGCACCGATAAACTTGACAATGTTTGGATGATCCAACTCACCGAAAATAGCGATCTCATCCACAAATTCCTTTAACCTCCTTATGGACACCCGCTGGAGTCGAAGCTTCTTTACAGCTATAACTGATCCTTTCCATTGGGCAAAGTAGACGTCACCGAACCCCCCTTGACCAATCTTTAATCCCAGTTCAATATCCTCAAATTGGATCTTATCTCCAGAATATTCATCCAGAATCTCAGCTTTAGTTTTGGGCGGTTGGTTCTCGTTTTGTTCTTTTGCCCAATTCATTTCTTCCATCATCCGATTAATGCAGCTTGTGGCAATCTCCGAAGCATATGGATCTGAGCAACCTATCTCATAGTCCTCATCGTACTGGAATTAGAAAGGTTTTTTTAAATGACAAAATTGACTTTCTCTGAGTCTCAAAAGTTTGGCATAGTCGGCATTCTAAATTAACGGGCATTTGTCTCACTGGGCAAATGTGACCATGTTATTAAACCATGCTAAGACCATATACATGCATTGTCTATGCATATCGTGAAACGAATTGCACGATGGTTAACACAATAGATTCGTACTACTAATGTCGATTGTATATCACTAATAAGACCTACACATATAAGAGTTAATGGTTGTCTACACCTGATCGTTGGTAATATCAGTCTCCGCTTCCTCATTTTCAAAAGTTAGATCAATTAACAAAATAAGCAAGTGAGCGTAGAATAATTCATTAGCTGTCAAATTAAATGAATTAGTGCAAGTGTATTTATGAAATATGTTGAATTATGGCAATTATTGAATAAATTAGTAGTAGTAGTGGTGGTGGTGGTAGTATTAGTAGCAGCAGTAGTAATAATAATAATAATAATAATAATAATAATAATAATAATAATAATAATAATAATAATAATAATAAAAGTAAAAGCAGTAGTAGTAGTAATGACAGTATATACCAATAGACATTTGTAAACATACCATGTCCTCTTCAATGAGCGTAATGATCTTCCGCGCATCGCGGACTGGTTTACTCTTCCGTGACGAAGGTTCACTACCACGTGGCTTGCCAACTCGTCCAAGAGATCGATTCAAAGGGCTATCAACGTAAACATCGACTGTTGTGGAAACATAACCAGACTGTGATTTTGCTTTAATGGGAAAGACAGCTGTCCCTAAAGGCTTCCCAACCCTGTTAAGCCTCCTGTTTAAGGGGTTGTCCTTATATAACTTCACAGAAGATTCTTCGTTGCTCTTGGAAAGATCTTTGGATATGATGGTTTCATTGGGACCTTGTAAATCATCGGCGCGCGAAGGATCTCTCTTAGAAACCACCATGGTGCCATGCTGCATGCCAACTCTACCAAGTTGACGGTTTTGGTAGTTATCTACATATGTTTTTGGTATATCTCCAGCACTAGAGTATCCTGATGCCCCACCTGACACACCGCCAGAACTACCTCTTGAAACTACCATGGTACCATGTTCCATGCCAACTCTACCTAGGCTCCTATTATACGGATTGTCCACGTAGGTTTTTGGACTACTAATGCCAAATGATGAGGATGCTCCACCACTAGAAACACTGCTTCCACCAGAACTACTTCCACCGCCAGAACTACTTCTTGAAACTGTCATGCTACCGTGCGGCATCCCAACTCTACCCAGACTCTGGTTGTAGGCGTTATTTGCGTATGTTCTTGGCATTCTTGAAAATTAGACCTACATAAAAAGAAAGGCTGTGAGCACACGACCTTCTTAATATTGTCACCTACTTATAATTGTTATTCTTTATTCTGATGTTATATATGAGCCAATATGACATATAACGATGTGTGTCATTTCGTTTGTATGTATTATTTTGTGCTAAATGCCTAGTACTTGGATGGTATACAAATAAGTATTAAGATTTTCAAACGAAATGTCAAAATCACATACATTATGAGAAATCTAAAAATTAGAAGCCGACTTTGTGGATACATCAGATGCATGTCAAGCATCTGTAAAGCTTCCAGAGATCGACACCGACTACCTACATGTTAAGGATTAAATTGTTCTTGCGTTCAATCCTCAAACTGATCAATTGAAAAAAACAGGAATTCGATTGAAGACTAGAAAGTGAAAAAGTCATATTTCATGTATGTGTCATCTCAAGCCATACTTATGTTTTAAGGAATCTTATTTTTGTGACCAAACAAACAAACTCGCAAACTGCATTTGAGAGTACTCAGGTTTGTGTGTCAAGATAGCAATAGTAGATAGATGGCATTAGTTCTCCATACTTGCATGATTTGCGGAAAGCAAATTTTTCGAAGTATTCTTTCAGTCATGTAAATGTTGGTATAAATTTCAATATCAACAAAAGTCATGTATGGTGAAAACAACTTTTCAGCTATATCATATTTATGACACTCGCCTCTAAAGAACAGAAAAAATTTAAGAAATTTATTATTAAACATGTGCTAAATGCAACATAGCTTTACTTAGGCTAGCGCTTCTTAAAACTGGGGGAAAAAATGACAAGTCTCATTCTATGCAAATGATGCCGATTACTTCAGTTTTGCTGTTTCTTAGTAAGACATATAGTATGACAGAGATGGTCCAATGTCAGAACAAGTCATGGTGGGTACTCTGGGGCATTTTTGTCACTCTGTTTGACTTGTTTCCTTCAGATTATTGTTTTTTCATATCATCAAGATGGCGTCGAGTACCTGTGGGTTCAACAGGTTGACCATGTCTGTTTTTTTTTTTTTTTTTTTTTTTTTTTTTCTGACAGCTGACTAAAACTTGGGACGGAATTAAGGTTGTGTCTGACCGACACGGCAGAATTTTGAGAGAGGGGGGGTGGATATTGGATATTCGAGATGTAGAGAACTATAATTTAAAAAATAATTCAAACTTGTAACGTGAGGAAAAAGATATGCTAAATAATATTAATAATAAAAATAATACATACATACATACAAACAAACATGCATGCATGCATGCATGCATACATACATGCATGCATGCATGCATGCATGCATGCATGCATGCATGCATACATACATACATACATACATACATACATACATACATACATACATACATACATACATACATACATACATACATACATACATACATACATACATACATACATACATAGGAACCCCGCGTAACCTAGAAGTCTAAAGCGCTGTCTGTTACGGATCACTGCCATATCACCTCTGGCTGCGTGGGTTCGAGTCTAGGATTCGGCGAATGTGGATATGTGAGAAAGCTTGCCAGTAGCTTCTCGTGGGTCGGTGGTTCTCTCCAGTGATTTCCTGGTTTCCTCCTCCACCATTAATACTGGCCGCCATGTATAGCCTATCGTATGCTGAAAAATGGTGTTAAGCACAACAACATATATACATACTATTGTATTATTATTATTATTATTATTATTATTATTATTATTATTATTATTATTATTATTATTATTATTATTATTATTATTCGCTCTCATAATAAACAATGATTACAAAAGTTTGATGGCGGTATCGTACAACGATGCCCCAAAATAAATCAGGTTGCGTATGTTTGTTTTTATGTCCAGTTCCTTTCTTTGTTTGTGTCCAAAATCGGGTCCGAAGGTGTAAAAATTATGCTTTTGATCTCCTGTCGTTGCTTGGCTGCGCGTTCATCTGCATCAGTGCCCGAGTTCACCTATACCTTGTAATATACACTTCTCCCCTTTACCCAAAATAGTTAGATAATAACAACCGACGCTTTTCTATGTTCCGTTATAACAACCTTACAGTGACTATCCTACGGTTGCGTCATTGCCATTCATTTCATTATTAAAAAGAAAGGTGTTAAAGACATTACGGAAAAACTTGTCAGTAAACAGTATACTCAAAATGTCAGATAAAAAGAGGAACAATTACAGAATCAAACGAACGGAAATGAAACGGACTTTGCATTCAGGCCATGGAGCAAGAATATTAAAAGAAATGAATGAAACACAAAAGAAATGGAATGCAATATACGATAATGTGATGTGATGTGATTATGATTTTTAACGTAGCTTTAACAACTTTTTAGTATTATCGCTACGTCTTCAGTGTGGCAGTTTAAAGTGATTTCTAGCACTGGAGTATCTTGCCGCAGACATGTAGCATGATGTCCCACCCAGTAACATTATTCTGACACCAGACCGACTTTAAAAAATGGCACTAACAGCTGCCTCGCTTAATGCTCAGCCGTAAGAGGTTATAGAGTTAGGACTGGTCAGGTTAGTGTCAGGATAATGTGACTGGGTGGGACATCATGCTACATAATGCCCCAGTGATATACATCTCTATAAACTACCAACCGCTCCGGTTGCTTAGTGGTTAGAGCGTCCACCTCGGATGCGGGAGGTCGTGGGTTCGATCCCCGGTCGAGACATACCAAAGACTTACAAAAATGGTACTAACAGCTTACGCTCAGTATTAAGATGTTAGTGTTTGGACTGGTGTCTGGATAACGTGACTGGGTGAGACATCATGCTACATGTCTGCGGCATGATGCCCAAGTGCTAGACATCACTATAAACTGCCACACTGCAGACATCGTAGCGAAATGACTGAAAAATTGTTAAATCTACGTTTAAAATCATAATCACATCATATCACTTAATCACTATAAACTGCCACACTGTAGACATCGTTGCGATATGACTGAAATATTTTTAAAGCTACGTTAAAAATCATAATCACATCACATCACATTAAACTATTACATTATTAGCAACTTAACTATAGCCACTAAATATTATATTTACGATCAACATTATCATTCATGTAGCAGACAAAAATCTCGTGGCACCTGAGTTAGTGTTCACGTGATTGCGAAAGCGTAGTGTGAATGCTGCTCGTGCCTAATAAAGAACTCAAACAACCTATGTGATAAGCAGAACATTATAACAGAACATTATATATATATATATATATATATATATATATATATATATATATATATATATATATATATATATATATATATATATATATATATATATATATATATATATATATTAAAACTAAAAAAATATACTTAATAGAAATTAAATAGGAATTAATTTAATTTAGCTTTTATTTATTAAAATTTTGACTTATAGGAAACTATGGTTATAAATTAAGTAACAACTCCAGAAATTTGATATATTAGAAGAAATAAGAGTTGAGTAGTGTACAAACCCTTACTCAAAATTTAATAAAAACGAAATTTGATAAAAATGAATACAAAACACACGCATATTGAAGAAAAAACAAAAACACATAAAATACTTTAACTTTTGTCACAAGGGGGTTACTCAGGTGATGTCAGTCTGAGAGTAACCACACCAATAAAACTTAAAGACAGCTCTTAGGTCAATACAGAGAGGGCTGGGGGGATACAGTACACTACCATACCACGTTTAGATAGGAGAGAAATCGACACAGACACGATTAATAGAAATGTAATATTCGTCTACGGACAAAGAGACACAAGATAGAATCATCAATTAATTTCGAAGACCAGATAGCATAATTCGATGTCTTGTTGGAATAGTGGCATGTGGAATGGCGATACAAATAAGTGATATTGATATTATTATTCACTGGTGTTGCCCAAAGAGCGTTTTGAGTTATTGGTAAGAGATTGGGAGATGTGCCAGAGATGGGATTAAAGGTCATGTTTGTCTCTTATCTTACAGAACAAGCGTGATGAAGACAACAACAGATAAAACAGAGGTCTCGCTAGCATTTTAAAACTAGACGTCCGGGACTCTTATTTCATAAAACGGAGTCCCACCAGCAAACGTTGCAGTACCACCAGCAAAAGTTGCTGTCCCCACTAAACCAGGCATCACATACTTTACTTTTACACTTGGCTACTGTTGCATCCAAACTGCCAGTTCTAGCAATTTTAGTACAGTTCTTAATCTCTTTGAAATCTTCATTTTTCCGTTTAACCCCAAAATACGTGTCTAAATTTGAAAACGGCATTTTGTCCAAGTTTTTTAATTTTGAGTTCACAGCCAATATTTAAATGGCAACAATCGAAAATGAAATCAATAAAGTGATCGCGTTTGGCTTCGCCGGTGTTGAAATTTTGTTTTCCTTTCAGCGAAAAAATATACCATTTGGCGAGAACGTGAAATGACTACTGTCGACCACACGACGGCAATTTAAAAAAAAAAGACAAAAAATAAATTAAAAAATAGTTTTGCTGCAACTTCAATGAACACTGATTACCTCTTTGAAGCACCAATATATACTCAGGATTTTCTTTTTCAAAATTGTCTCATGTTCAACAATTATTTCATGTTGTCGCAATAATAACAAACGGGTATTTGTTTGGTTCTTCAAAAAGAGCCTTTAGCGACGCCTTCAATAAAGCATGCACCTTCATAAAAGCAATCCAGTTATTTTTGATCAAAGAAGTCTGCAACAAACTAAAATAAAAGCATTGCTTCAATTTTCCTTGTGATTAGAATATATTTATTCTGCCGCAAAACTTTCCTGTTTGCAATAAAAACATACGCATGGAGGACTCCTGTGTGGGTGATTATATGCGTCCAAAATATAAAACTATTGTGTCCAAATACGCCTAATTATGTGTTTCTGCGATCTCTGTAAAACCATGATCAAAATTGTCAAAGATCAGAAAGTATGTATACAAAGAAATAGTCTTGATGCATTGCGAATCCCGGAAATGGATAAAATTACTACAGTCCTAAAAGAATGTTCCACAGGATGATGCCATATATGCTTGTGCGACAAATGAAACTGTTAAAGAAATTGTTGTAGTACTTGTGAATACACTGGAAACAAGGATAAAAAAAAAAAACATTTTCTCTAATCCATATGTAAATTGAGCACATGTATGTATGTATGTATGTATGTATGTATGTATGTATGTATGTATGTATGTATGTATGTATGTATGTATGTATGTGTGTGTGTGTGTGTGTGTGTGTGTGTGTGTGTATGTATGTATGTATGTATGTATGTATGTATGTATGTATGTATGTATGTATGTATGTATGTATGTATGTATGTATGTATGTAATTATTAGTAGTAGTAGTAGTATTTAGCATCTTTTCTCATCATTAGTTTTGAATTTTTAAATTATGTATCGTTCTCTCTCTCTCTCTCTCTCTCTCTCTCTCTCTCTCTCTCTCTCTCTCTCTCTCTCTCTCTCTCTCTCTCTCTCTCTCTCTCTCTCTCTCTCTCTCTCAAAATTGTGACAGTCTGACGCAATCTCGATTCCTTCCCAAGTTTTAGTCAGCTCTGTGTGATTTACTCCTCGCTAGAAGGTTTCAATCAGTTATTCTGGACTTAGGGTGATGCTCCTTTCTACGCATGCGTCATCAATTTAAAAATCAGGTCATTTATAGATGTATACATAGGAGTTCTGTTCTGACAGGGATTATTACTAAAAAGTTAGTCTTTCCATCCGCATACCAAGGTTAGTCGAAATAAATTTATTAATTACTAGCGAGCGTCCGATACGTCAGAACTGAAAGAATGTTAAAACTTAAGTATGGACTATTTCCCGAGGCCATTGGTCTTTGCTGTCAGAAAAGAAAAAAAAGCAGAGACCTTTTTGTTGGTTTAGTTCAACATGTAGCCTGGAACGTTGTATTATCGTGTTACATAATGTTGTTATCGGTACACAATACAAATTATCTGTTATTGTTCCATTGTTACAAATTGTCAAGTTTCTCCGATTTTCCCTCTATCTATTTCTATAAAAGATATCGGTCGACTCTATCGCGTTAATGTAAATAAAAAAGACATGGCGGCTGACCCAGATTACCGTACCATGGGGGAACAACTCTATCTTATCGCGGTATTTACTTTAATTATGTACGATAGCACGCACATATTATAACAAACACAAATTTTATCTTAGCGATAATATGGCACAGCCACGCTTGCCCTAGCTGAATATTTTCACAAAAATAAAGGATCCAATGACTAAATTAAATACACTTTTGTCAGTTAAGTTGAAATCCATGATAACAATAGTTAAGTTCAAATCCATGATAACAACAATATTAAAAAATATGTATCACCTTGTCTGAATTAAGTGCAGAGAAAAACACATACACACACACACACACACACACACACACATACATATATATATATATATATATATATATATATATATATATATATATATATATATATATATATATATATATATATATATATATATATACACACACACGAATAAATTTATTATTAATATTGTTATTATTATTGAAATATTATTAATTTTAAAAATTGGTTAACTATAATTCCATTCCTATCTATGTTGGATAAGTAGGCACATTAGCAGCGTTTTGTCACTTTGGGTCCATAATGGCTACCATGAAATCAATTTGCAACCTGAATCTTGTAATGACCTGTATGTCACTATCAGGATATGACCTATAATCATCAAACATCAGACGATACACTGAATATATTTCGTAATTAAATCCAATGCAGGTATAACAAGTTTCAATGGAGTTTTGTATAAAGTGATCAACGTAATTCAATGCACATTACAAAAAAGTAATGTTTATTCTTTTCATTGTAAACTTATAAAATTGTTGACGTTTTAGAGGAAATTGCGCATTAAGATATTTGCGTCCTTACTGACTATGGGTTTACTTTACGTAAACAAGCGCTAGACGACGCGTGTCTAAAATTAATCGGAAAATTCGGTTACCGCGATAATATAGCGTTGGACAATAAACCTATAGATGTGCTCTACGACACCCGAATTGCGGTATCGTAATAGTATTAGTTTAAGAAAAGTTTATACTTCATCACGAAGAAGATAATAAGTCATCATCTTCGTAATAAATATGAAACATGCACAGAAGCTGTCATGAAATTGGCCAGATATATCAACAAAATGACAACATATTTTGGTACATTTGGAATACAATCATACAATACTCTCCATCAAAGAATGGAAACGTACGACGACTTTCCGATTGTCTACATGTTTGCTGGGTGAATCTATTCAATTCTCTCCGCGTTAATTGACGGAATTTTGTTGTTTGTATATGGATAAGTGGCCATAAATGTGATATTAAAATACTTCAGACTGAATATATTGTAGACCATTTAAGATATCACAATATCACGTTGTCGACAGTCCGAACTTTACGTAACTTCACTGTATCTGTGGGCAGAACGCATTTAAATTTCATCCCTGTGTGCAGAATGCTATGTAGAACATTTCATATTCTATATGCTAAATCTGAATATATATATATATATATATATATATATATATATATATATATATATATATATATATATATATATATATATATACTGCTGTATTGATTGCATACAATATATATTTCTAAATTGTTTTGTGAATGAATAATCCTGAATGCTATTCTTTAAAACAGTGAGCAGTAAAAGCTTATTACATCGTGCTGTTTTCTATGTTGTAAGTATATGTACAGACCTTTAACGAAAGATTACCTACCTTTGATAGTGAAGATGGAAAGGAACGCCCTTTTTCATGCACTGAAAATGTCAGTGGTGGCACGACCAAGCAATAACTGTCCAGTTTTCCAGTTCAAGTAAATTTACGTGGAAAGCGTTGGTGGCACGTCTTCTTTTGTATGTTACTGGAGCACTTGAAAATAGTATCTTCTACCAAATGATGAAAAAAAATTAAATATAAGTGAATACATCGCTTAGCATAAGAAGTTAAAAGAAAAACCTGTAACAAAACACTTCACAAAATGAAAGTACATAAAAAATATGCCCATTGTCGTCATCTTACTTCTACTTTCTCTTTAAACAAATGTATTAGCATGCAAGCATAGTTGACTAATTTAACGTCCAAATGCTTGGTGTTGAAATAATTAATATAACTCCATCATTGCTGGAAAAAATGAGGCACCCAGTTAAATCTTTAAAATACATAATTATAAAATTCAATTTATATCACAAATATTATTTTGACTAAAGGTTCTATAAACACATACAAAAGAGCTTAAAAACACAAGGTTTTAACCAAATAAATACTTATTTTATAGAAAAAGGGGTCATTTGTGTGATCAAGGGACAAAAATTGAGAACGTATTTGGCTCATGGTCGAGAGCACAAATTCTTTCTGAAGTACTCAAATATAGTATCTTCCACTTGCTAGAGATGACTTTATATCTACGAAGAGCTTCATTAAGTGAATGAAGAACAAATAAAATAAAAAACAAATAGGAATGTTACACAAATGAAAATATGCATGTATGTGTACCCACACTTTGAGACCAACCATTTTTTAGTCTACAAGCATGACTGATGATTTTTGTCTCTAAAGGATTGACGACTTAATAATGAATGCAGCTCTATAATTTGTGTAATCTGTGCTCTACTTATAACAAAAAATCTTCAGGAATAAAACATAGATGAAATAAATAAATAAATATGTAAATATAATCATTTCTACGGCGACGGAAAAGGATGCTACTATACTAGTATGGTTGACCATTTTTCCTCCAAGATGTTGATGTTGTCATAGATTAATACGACTCTATAATGTAGTTAATATATACGTTAAGGGCTGAAATCTTATGATCGAAAGTATTATTAGTTTTATAGACACAACTAAGAACCTTTCCTATTCTACTTGAATTGCAAAGGTTTAGCAGAAGAGTTACATTACATTAGTACCGGATCTAATTTTGTGAAGTACAAATGTACCTTGGTACTATTAGAGATGTTATGTTCTTGTTCATTTCGCAATAGTCCCCTCATTATTATGTTAATTGGAAATCACGAAGACATCTGTGACTCAACAAGTTAACTATATCGTTCTGACATATAGGCTATTATTTGATACACATGTTTATGTACTAGTTCTTCAAACTCCATCCCATTTGCCACTTTATTGGCTATGCATCGCAGTGAATGCCTTTTTAATAACTTTTTAATGATTTTGAAACGCAACATTTTCACATTGTTCTGGAATTGATTTTGATTTTCACGGAACTTCAAAAATATTACCCAAATCTGAGTCTCGCGTGCAACGCAACACAGTAATATTTCTCTTCTGCTTATGACAGTTTCAGATAATCAATATTAAGAAAACAAAGGTTATGCACTCGTCTTACAATGTAAGACATAGCACATCACCAAACCAGAAGAAAAATATCTGGATGATGGAGATTATATTGTAGGAATAGTTATGCACCAACCTGCACCAGGAAAACCTTGTGTGAAGCCTGCCATCACAGTAAATGGCCAGATCCTCTTGACAGTGGACAAGTTAACCTGTCTCAGCAGCACACTCTCTCACTGCAGTCCACAAATCGATGGTGAAACCAAAGTCCGAATTGCTACTGAAAGTGTAGCCTTTGTCAGATTAGAATGTCAATGACAATGATAATATTTTAGTGGTAATGTAGTTAATGTACCCATCATACTACAGTATCACAATAATGTAGGCCGTAGTCCCATAATACTACAGTAACATAACAATATTAAGCCAATTGTAAGTTCAATATAGTGAGGTGAACAAAACAATGGGAAATCCACACCCACACAACAGAAATATGTATTTTAAAGAAAAGATGAAAGGGAACTGGCATTACGTAGTTACATACCTGTTGCTGTGTTTCTTGTCATAAACTATCAAGTGAGGTGTATATGCTGGAACAGACACAAGAGTGTTGCTTCCTAGACTTTATTTCTAAGAGTGACTCATGTAAGCAATCTACACATCGAGTCCGAACAACGCATGCGTATATATGTTGGAGAAAGATGTACAGATGATGTAGAGCGTATAGTCCATTTCGATAATACAATAATATAGATTTGACATGAAACAATATATCACATAATGACAATGCATACGTAAGTAATGTCCAAAACATATTTATTTAATGTGTTAATAATGTTGTTCATACGCATCTTGGATAACCATTAACATTTTCACTATACACTAACCAATTTTATATTGCCATAATCGTCAGTTGTTAACAGTCTCCGTAGTTCCACATAAACGGCATTCTTGGAATGTCATTTACAATCAAGTTTCAGTTTCGATTTATATCTATAACCATCAATGTTACTTTGTCCATTCATCATTTAGGTTAGGTGAAACGCTCTCTCTCTCTCTCTCTCTCTCTCTCTCTCTCTCTCTCTCTCTCTCTCTCTCTCTCTCTCTCTCTCTCTCTCTCTCTCTCTCTCTCTCTCTCTCTCTCTCTAATTGTCATATTGCTGCTCAGGGGTCAGCAAATACGCGAGCAGAGCAGCAAATGGGGTCACATCTAACAAATCTCTCTCTCTCTCTCTCTCTCTCTCTCTCTCTCTCTCTCTCTCTCTCTCTCTCTCTCTCTCTCTCTCTCTCTCTCTCTCTAATTGTCATATTGCTGCTCAGGGGTCAGCAAATACGCGAGCAGAGCAGCAAATGGGGTCACATCTAACAAATCTCCATGATTTTATTAAGTAACCTTCAATTTTGGTGGTAAACACCACCATCCCTAGTTTGTACAGAATATAAAGTAATTTTGCTGATTTATCAAAATACTGTTTCTGTTTTGATTTCTACTGCTGCATTTTCATTTGAACAATAGTTGGGTCAACGGTCTGTGGTTTAGAAGTTTATAATTGGTATAATAGGTTTTGTTCTTCTACCAAGTTACTTTTGAGGTGGTATATAGCTGAAATCCAAGGGCGTAATTCTATATTCTAATAAAGCTAACTAAGGGTCCTGCTTACTGTCCTTTGCTTTGGTGAGCAATTTCTTGGCAATCGAGACATCCTTTTCTTTTAAACCATTAGACATTGCATGTACCGTTTCGTGACGCGTACTTTCAATCAATCAAGTCTGCCTTTTCTTCTAAACCATTAGACATTGCATGTACCGTTTCGTGACGCGTACTTTCAATCAATCAAGCCTGCCTTTTCTTCTAAACCATTAGACGTTGCATGTACCGTTTCGTGACGTGTACTTTCAATCAATCAAGACTGCCTTTTCTTCTAAACCATTAGACGTTGCATGTACCGTTTCGTGACGTGTACTTTCAATTACCTGATAATTGTGATACTGTGTGTGTCAGGCAACAAGACATTAAAAGTGACTTTAATAATCTTACAGTCATGTGGGATTAAAGATTCTTTAGCATTGGAGTAGCTGTAAGTGAGACATATCAAGGATTTCTTTGGACATGCCTGGCCAAAAGATGCTATCTTTCATGCGTTCTAATGTCTTGTTTACTCTCAGATGACCAGTTTTCTCAGCTCGTATCATCTCCTGCCGGAGATCTTTAGGTACAATTAACTTTTTACCTCTAAAAATTAAGCCATCTTCTACAGATAGCTCAACCCTGTGATTCCAGAACTCAAGCACGTCTGTATTGCAGTTAGCTCGTGAACTAGGCCGTCCCTGAATTATAGTCTTTATCAAAGTTTGCATTTGCGTGTTAACTTTGATCCGACGATCTGTGACACACAAATGTTGTTTGATCGTTTGTGCGTGAAGGTCGAGTCCTTCGATTAATCTTGGGTATGTGTCCGGACGTAATTGTCTTGATAAATAATCACTAATAGGCAATTCTTTTACCCGTACATGGTGCAAATCAATATCGTACTGCTGACACTGTAACATAATGCGTTAAAGGCACGGAGGAGCTCCTGAAACAGCTTCCTCATGATCGATTCAATCGGCCTTTGATCTGAGTGATCTAAGTGCATCCTAACTGGTCTAGCAAAAACCAATTGATGAAAACGTTTACATCCAAAGAGTATAGCGAGCATTTTTTTTTTCTATCTGAACATGCGATATGTCGGTTTGTGTTAGGATTTTGGATGCTAATCCTATGGGGAGAGCGTCTTGCATAAGACATGTCCCAATCCCATATTTGGAAGCGTCTACTTCAAGTGTTAATGGCTTGGTCGAGTCAAAGTAAACCAACACGGGGTGTCGCGTGATTATAGCATTGAGCTCTTGAAATTCCTTCTTCTGAGGTTAGTCCCAGAATAATTCCACGTCTTTATTTAAGAGGGCGCGTAAAAGGTATATAACCAATGCTAAATTTGGCGCGAATTAAGAAAGATAGTTCACCATTCCTAGGTTTTCTAATTTGAAATTCTCATATCAGCATGTTAATGTCAGTTTGACTTCTGGTCATATTAAAAAAGCTACAATCATCATCAGAAAATAATTGTGCTGTAAAAATAACACTAAAGCGAAAACAGATCGCAGGTGGTCCGAATAAACTATCATTATCAGAACGTCAGCATAGGCACTTCAATGAAGCCAAACAAAGACTGGCATACGACGTACTCTTTCTGTGGGTGTCATTAAAAACATAGCTAAAACGGGTGGTATATTTCCACTTCTTGCTGCCTTAGCAGCGATAATAGCCACTGCAGCCCCAGCTGTTGGAAAAGCAGCTGCGTTAGGTGCTCTTGGAACTGCTGCTGTAATGGCATTAAAGAACAGGTCACAGTATCAAAACCTCCAAAAACGGAATAGGTCTAAGACTTCCAGGGACCCTGCATTCGAGGTACGGAAAAGGTCTAATACTGCCCGGGACAGTTCAGTGATTCGTCTTATGCCTAATTTTGA
Organism: Potamilus streckersoni; assembly: GCA_016746295.1. NCBI lineage: Eukaryota > Metazoa > Mollusca > Bivalvia > Unionida > Unionidae > Potamilus > Potamilus streckersoni. Next base: position 764,925 of record JAEAOA010000682.1, read on the forward strand.
TTTACTTAATGCCGCTGAAAATTAAAAATTAAAAATATCAAAGGAGTTTTAAGCGTGATCAACTACAAAAACAACCAAACAATATTGAAATTGGTATTATTAATCTCGATAGAAACTTTGTCCATGGCACTCAGTTGATTGCATATGCAATTATTGCACGTTGAATTGTATATTTCGATTCATATGAAATGGCATCGTCAAAAGAGTTTTACGATCTAGTAATTTAGCTGGTGATATTCCAATCTGGTATTCAACAGTACCAACACAAAAATTAACAGATCCACCAGTATGTGGCCGTGAAACCCTCGCTGTACACGAAGTAATTTCACTGGCACCGCCAGGAAAACCACCTCATAAAGATACCACCACCAAACATACCCAAGCACAAACGTTTTAAACAGATATTAGTAAATATAATATTAGATGTTGATGGAAGATCTTTTTGTAAAGCTCAGGAAGGTGATTTGTCTAAATATGCAATTCTTGATCAACTGATTACAGATCTTGGAAACCCAGTTACAGATACTGATCCAGCAACAACAAATACGTCGATGATCAAGAATCTAAACTTGTGTTAGCCACGGTGGGATTATGCGTGCATTTCTCAAAATAAATAATAATGGTATTAATAATTTAAGAACACCAAAATCAGATTTCAACGCTGCAACGAAATATACGTCGACGATACCAATATTCCGACGATGAAATCATTAACAACAATCAACGATGGAATTGCCGCATTCACACTTGATTACGGTAATCATGTATAAGCATTCCTGAATTGTAGAAATATAAACAGATCTATTAATTAATATTTAGCAGTCCAGCTGTAATAGATATTAAACTCGCTGACATTAACACGAAAATCAACGATATTGTCATTGAATTCCTAATATCGTTTGCAAAACGACGAATCTGATTAAATTTCTTCACAAGCAGATCAATGTGGTTACACAGTAGCATTTGATTCAGCAACATGGCCACTGCAAAATAAACACTATCAAACATACCACAAAAGTCACTGATGTATATAGGCTGTTAGTCTTGAGCGGTGCAAAATTTAGCGTATTTACCACATATGTAGGACATCATTCAAACAATATTTTTTTTCTGGAACGGTATCTGTAGTGTTAAATAAAGAAGCCGAAGATATATATCTACTTATACAAAATTAACCACAGCGTCTTACTGGTGGTGTCTGGAATTTGTCGCTGAAACACCACAAATAATTACTTAATTAAATGACTCAATTATAATGAATCAAACCCAGCCCCACATTGACGTGGAGCGTTACAGATGCAATCAAATGTGTGAGTGTCCGATCATACTAAAAAATATCGTCGACAATTGCAAAGTAAAAGTAAAACGTATCGCAGTCGTGTAGTTATCATTGATATAATTGTTTATTCGGTTTCTGCTATCATCACGTCCACAGGTGTAATGCTCAAAATTGCTGGTGTTTGCAACCTGCGTCAAAAGGTGCTACTATAAAAATGATGCAGAAGCGTCAAAAGGTGTTTACATGCCAATTAGGTTGAGGCAATGGCAGTCCATAGCCTGCCCGACGATTTTGTCCATGACGGGAACAGAACTCATGGCGTCGGTATGAGAATTAACATTCTAACACTGAGCTATGAAATTCTGTTTATGTATATGATAAAAAAAAACGGCATTACATTTTCTGATTCTGAAAGCATTATTATATAAACCAAGAAATATGTGCTTTTTTGATTAAAAGATATTTTCTATACAAATCTGAACAGAAAAACGGAATCCTAATATGCTGTATATAGAGTTTGTATATAGTGCAAGATAGAAAACAAGAAACAATGCTTAGAGATCAACCGTTGCCAAGGATATTAAAAACTTCGATGTAAATCGTTACATGAATACATTCCATATTTACTCTATGGAAATATAACTTGCTGATTTATACATTTATTCACACCACACACAATTACACATCATTTTTATGAACGATATATTTATTATTTTTTTGAAATTAGAATGGACGAAATAACACAAACAGTAAGGAGATATGTCGATGCTCAATAGCATAATATTACGTACGTAATACTTATGGGGTTCTGTTTCGCGGCGAACCAAAGATTTGTAAGCAAAATAAGAAAAAAGTGCTGTCAAATAACGTTGTACAACAAGCACCACAATTGCTTGATTTGCTAAGCTGATGTCTTGCTTAATCATCTATTACCATAAGGATATACTAAAATATGATATTTTTGTGTAAATTTCTCGGAAAATTCAGATTTTTTGACCTTATCTGCCGCGTATTTTACTAAAGGTGTTAAGATGTTAAAATGTTTACCAGCAGAATTAATTTATTTAAATATAATTTCTTGGCCAGTCTCTTTATTTACATGTTAAACAGCCCTCGATAAATATTTTTTTCTGGTCAGCAGTAAATCTAAGGTTACAAAATATTTGAACATTGCCGACCGGTTTTTTTAATCTAAAGTGCCTAATTATATCATCACAAGATGCTTCATAATCTTTAATGATTGGATGCTTTACAAACTCGTTTTCCTCCATTTATATAATAACATTATTTGTCTAAATCATTATTTTGAAAATTTAGCTAGATATCATTCTGCGTTTTTTATAGGAGATTCACTGACGATGTTAAGGTGTTTTTTTTTAAATCCTAATATCGTTTCAGCTTTGTTTTTTTTACCACCACATTCCAAACACATCTTAATTTTTCCTTTGATTCCAACACCACACCGCACACACGGTTTTGGTCCTAGAATCTAATGTCTAACGCACTGCTTGTGATAACGACAGAATTCGTTAACGCAATTGTTTTGTTACAAGGAGACATCAGATTTTGAGCCAGTGCCACTGATTCTTTGTTATATATAATTAAAATTTAATTTAAATATAAATTTGTCTTTATTATAATAATGCTGGAATTATCCACAATTGAAGCTTACTGAGCTAGATTTGATATTGACAGCCTGCCGAATTATTAATTTAGTATTGGATGCATGTTTTGGTTTTAACAAATAAGGATATAATTAACGTATTCGTGAAACCAAAAGGGAATTTCACGAAGATGGTGCGGCTCATATTTGGTCGGCAATCAGAATTGGAAATACTGTCGATGTAAGGAATGTACAACGAGGAAGAGAGATTATTGACTACCTTGATGTTCAAAAATGTTTTTTAATTAAACTTAAAGACAGACGACGACACTTAGATTATCAGTGACAAACGTGATCCTGTCCACATGCAGTCAGGAAGTAATATTGTTCGCGGTAAAAATTCCAAACAATGAATATTGACTGGTATTGACAAACCCCATCAAAATATAACCCTGATGATATTAAGACTGAACAATTATTTAGTAACTGTTTTACCGTTCCATCAGTTGCTGCTCACGCTGCTCAATAGAAAAATTCATGGTAACCGACACGATTGGAATTTCTTGATGTCCAATACATTTATGGAATACGGACACGGTGGATAGTGGAGTACTAATTAGGATTATCGAGACGTTATCTTAGTTGATTTTGTAACATGTTATCCTGGAAAATTTCTTGGATACGGAGAGTGTTCTGAATACTTTAAGAGATTTGGACATCCGACGCACGAGAGGACCAGAGTTGCAACAAACGGACCCTTACTAGATTTTTACTTAACCGAATTCGCCTCTATATAATAATTCGAATTTTAAGGGGATCTCCATCCGATTGTCTATGTGTGGTTTGGAATGCATTTTTCAGAAAAATGTTGGGCTCAAATAGTACTATTACAGTATATGTTTGATGCTACAATTTTAATATCTTTAACACTGAGTGAATCAATTATATCCTAAAGCGTGCATAAACATGTTTGGTTGCCAGAGCAGAATTGATTTAATATTAATGATGCTAGGAGAGATTTTATTGATCTTAACGAAGGTGATATTTTTAAAATTGTTAATAATATACGTAAGTGCAGCAAAACGCTCGATGAGAGACTTGCAAAAAACCTCATCAAAAAATAATCGGTATATTTACTCAAGGAGGATCATATGAACATAAACGACATTGTAAAAGATTAAACATGGACGATGCTGAACTTGTTGCTACAACGGAGAAAGACATTTATCAGAATAAACTAAAGTAGGTACAATGTTATCTGTACTGATGGCGAGTCACCGCAGTTTACTCATTTAAGATCTTCGACGCTCGCGGTGGTTCAGATAAATCTATTCAATGATAAAAAGATTTCGTTTGATTGCAGGCGGAGGCGCGACAGATTCATTTTATATATGAAAAATTAGTTTGTTTTGTTCTCGCCTCCCATGAGAATTCGTGATATAAATCACTCACTTTCTTTTCAAATGCATAAGGGTCATAGTTCTTGGGTATGGGAAAGATAACTCTGATAACTCTTTTCGATAGTATGTTGCAAATACCTTAATTTTATTTCTGAGAAGAGTGCAGAATAGTTTTTGCAACCTCACGCCGTGAACAACTTGGATTTAAAATTAAAAACAATCGAGAAGATTACATTTAATTTATTTGCAAGAAGTTTCTTTTATAACAACTTCAGACAGACATTGTGTCAAAAAAATTATTAGTTCAAAGGAATTAAACTAACAATTCTTGAACTGATTTCCGCACAGCAAACATTAAATGAACACTTTCATACCAATCTTTAAAAGAATAAAAACAATTGACCGAATAATATTTTTGCAGTTTAATATCTATTTCTACAGCCTCTTGACTTTCAGGGCTATAGGTAGAAGCTTTGTATTGCTCGATGTCTAATTAATGCTTAACCTTCTGGAAAATTCCAGACATAAAATTTGACCCTTGATAAGATTGGAAAGATTTAGGTAGACCTAACTGAGTAAAAAAAACTTTTTCTCAAAGCTTTTCCTATTGTTTCAATATTTCCAAACATTACTTTTAATTGTTGGCCAATAAAAGTGAATTCAATATCTTGTGATAAGTCTTACTGGTTCCTAAATTACCAGGAAAAGAAGTTTCATATACCAGATCCTTGTATTAGAGGTTCCATGCATACTTTGTGGTGTATGTTATACTACGCAGAGCACATCAACTCAGAAAACGTAGATATTGTTATTGTATTATATATCTTTCCAAGTAAAAACTGTCAATTTGCATGAATTTTCTTCATTCCGTGCCAGTGCGATTAACTGCTTGATAATTTCACCGCCATTGCAAGACTAATACGGCAGATGTGATTCAGACCAGCGCAGAGAGGAATGACATGAAATTCTACGACGCTTTGGAGACAGTCTACAAACCAGTCTTAAGAAGAATCTCCATTAATTACAAACATTGTTAGAGTATATTTGTGTCTTGTGTAGCTATGTGTCGAAGCATACATTTACTATACTGATTTCCGTGAAAGTTTGTAATGTATCTATTTATTTACTCAAGTCATGCACTGTTGTGTGCAAATCTATTACTGTCAGGATTGATGGTAATTTGTTTTGTACATCAATCATCCTGAATGTTGTTAGAATTAAATTTTAAACAGTTTGTAATATCTCAACAGACCTTGTGTTTTATTTGTTGTAGGTATGTACAGATTTGAAACTAACGATTAGCCGAACTTAATCTTGAAGTTAGGAAGGAACTCCCTTTCCAGTCAGACAAAATGAAAGTAGTGACAACTAAACAATGACATTTCAGTGTCCCAGTTAAAAGTTCAGTTTGGTGTTGATAACAAAGTATGGTGTGACCATTAGCACCAATTACAATAGGGTCAAATTTTCAATCTAAGGGACATGTTCTTGAAAATGGTGCTAGTTTTGTGACCATCGCGCAGCAGAGAGGAGGATGTTACGGGTAAGGTGACGAGTATCCCTTCATTTCTCTATAAACAGTACTTAAAACTTATCTTCCATATAGCTATGACAAAAGCTTTATGAAAATATGCCAGTACATACCACAATCTGCCGACAAAGCCAACTTCAAGGATTACAAATGTACTGGGATTTTTTATTAATTTATTCTTTCACCGCAATATAATTTATATACAATCAGAGTGAATTTTGTTCGGCTATCTTGGAGCCGCAAACTTGTACTAACATATCCAAAGCTAACCTCCCACCACCTCAAGAAATTAAAAACCCGGTCATTTTGAGTTAACTTGATTTAAGTAGATCTTAATCTACAACCATAGGTGTTATGCATTAGCGCAATCAGTGTTTTACTCACTGAAATCTACAATCATAGGTTTAGGCATTTGTGTAATTAGTTTTGTTCCCATTAAACTGTACAATAGGCGTTAGGCAATTGTGTAATCGGGTGTTGTACCCATTTAAATTTACAAGCGTATGTGTTAGGAACTTCCGTAATCGGTATTGTGTCCATTGAACTATGCAGGAATAGAGCGTTTATGAGGTGCAATGGTATTAGTTGTACTTCATGCTTCAAACGAAGCTGATGCCACTCCACATATGGTTGGCCAACTTTCCTCCAAAATATCAGTAATTACAACTTAAAACAGCTCTATAACTTCATCCTAATTTTTTAGCTATAAACCTTATCTGAGGTCATCATTTCTAAATACAGCCTTACTCTTTATGTTTATGCATTGCAGTATTTTTAGGAAGTGTTACATTTACTTGGAATACTACCAGAACTAATTTTGTGAATCATACATTTATCTATGTACTAGATTTGAGACATATCAGCGCATGTGTATTACATGAAACACATTCATATAGTACCCTGGAAATTCTATTACCCTAAACGGAAAATCTGGAAGATGTACGGGAATTATAATTTTAAATATCTTTCCGAAAGGATATCTATTGTTTGATATAATAAGTCCCAGTTGCCCCATCCCGTCTTCTTTGCAACTGTTCTGAGCATACCTTTCAGTCAAATTCTTTTAATGTACAAAAAAAAAAAATGTTAATGCTTCTGCAAGACATTTTCACCTATTTCTAGATGCAAGATGAGGGAAAACTTCGTAAAGCTTTATCACTTATGGAATCTAAGATGCATTTACTGATATCTTCAAAATGTCAAATTATAAAATTCGATATTTTCGGCTGTTACGAAACGGTTCGTTCTCTGCAACATAAAAAGAAAAAGTGCACACAACAAGCTTTATGAATTTTAATAATGATACAACTTATTTACTAGATCACATAAAATAATGTAAATTATTTAAACAAGACTTATGGTTTTAGAGAAATGGTCCAAATTTTGTTCAAAATTAATAAAATAAGTCCTGAAAAAAAGTTCTAAACACAGACTAAAGTATGTTCCGGTCCAAAATGGTGGTTGTCCGCAATTTCCAGAATTGTTCACAAAAACAATATACGTGTTGTCCCGTTCCAAAATTAGCAAGAAAACGTCCAAATATGCAATGTTACTCGCTAAGAAAGTTATAAAGAAGTTCCTCTAACACATGTTGTGTTATTTTACGTAGATATAACGAATTCTTCTTCTGGCACAACAAATTAAAAGTTGTATGACTCGACTCAACTACGACAGTCTGTCTGTGACTGTTGACTCTCGAACAGGATCGCAAAAACTCAAAGCATATATGGGAATGCTAAAGCGTAGCCTGAACTGCACTCACACGAGGAAGCATGCAATTTCCCAATACTTCTGAACAATGAATTTTCGTCATCATACACAGCACGTGCCAACATGAACTACATCTAGACTCAAGTAAACTTATCAAAAACATGTTAGACAATATAATGAAATAAAATGAAATAAAAAGATTTATACAAAATTGATTTTTTAACGCACTTGAACACCAGGGTCGTAACACGGCATTTCTGTAAAATGTATGATGCCTAACAACGTACATTCCTACTTATTCTCTCTCTCTCTCTCTCTCTCTCTCTCTCTCTCTCTCTCTCTCTCTCTCTCTCTCTCTCTCTCTCTCTCTCTCTCTCTCTACTCTCTCTCTCTCTCTCTCTCTCTCTCTCTCTCTCTCTCTCTCTCTCTCTCTCTCTCTCTCTCTCTCTCTCTCTCTCTCTCTCTCTCGTTTATGATTTGGACCCATTTCTGAATCAAGCCTGGGTCTGATACGTTTGGATATAACAAAGATGGAGACATAAAACTTACCCTGCAGCTGATTATCACATTTCACAGAAATTAATTCGACGTTCACAACGGGATAGATATGTTCTATGGCACAACAGCGTATAAACTAAAATAAGCTGTATGCGTAATTTTTTTACGGGGCCAACAACCTAGACTGTATTCAGCACAAAGTGATAATTGAGGGTTTGCTGTACTCATGCTACACAAACGCAAAACAGGTTACACTGGGGTTTATTTTCAACCAATCAAACGCATCGAATCACGTGCGTTCAGTAATCTTTCGTTTCAGGAATATATACAAACGTCATGCGCATGTCCATCAGTTACAGGTAGTAATCCTACTAAAAACAAAAAAAAAAAAACAAAAATTGGCAAGGGAAATAATAAGTAGCAATATCATTTATCATCCAACACTAGTCATTATACAAGGAACTGAATTTACATTCAAAAGTTGAATTTATAATATAAACTGTAATAAGCCATTCACTAATTTGTACGTCATGTAATCTTGTGCAATGCAACACGTACTCAAACTGTTAAGCAATTTAATATCGAAATCAATTCAGTCGATGGTGTAAAAATATCAGTTTTAAGAATTAATACTTAAATTTTATATTTCGCTTTGTATCAGTCTGGAATAGCAGCCAAATTTTTCTTTGGCATGTTTTCTTGTATTACAGTAGTTTCTTAATTAGGTTGATGTCAAACCAATCCACGTTTTTAATCTTACATTTCCCCGTGTCGTTATAAATTCCAAAGCAGTACCATATAATCACCCAACATGTTTAACCTATGGGCATTTAACATTGAAATTCTCTTGTCCCAATAAATCCTAAAACTTGCTGCCCGATGTTAAATTTGTATTAGACTACGTACATGCCCACATATGTCAAACCTATCGACGATCGACGTAAAAGTAAATTCCTATTAGTCGCCATACAGACCCACACATATAATGTTAATTCCTGTGGGACTCATTTGACAGGGGCTCAGCGTGGTCTAAGGCACTCACATTCACCTATCACTCACACATCAAACCTTTGTTCTTTTCAAGTCTCGTTTCTGCTCGACCAATGTGGGTATGCTGATTTTCGTGGAGTCTTCCCAGGGTCTTCCTCCATGAACTAAACTGTCTGCCATGTAGAGCCTAACGTGCTGAAAATGGTGTTCAACCACAAAATCAAAACACAAAGACAAACCCGTTTGATAACGGCGTGCTCTTGGCGGAATAGGTGTTTATTTACGGCCGAGGAGGTAGGGGGAGCGGGATAATAAGGAAATTTGGAGATTCCCTGTATGATGTCACAACAGCGTTGGCAGAGCTGTGGTTGGAAGAATCATCATGGCGACGAAGAAAGATGATCTTTATATCAGCTTAGGCCATCAAATAGACAGTGCTAATTGTATACATGGTACTAATGTTTTGATGTTGGTTATATAATTTATGTCATATATATTGATGATCCGCTATATTAAATAATTGTCCATATATATATATATATATATATATATATATATATATATATATATATATATATATATATATATATATATATATATATATATATATATATATATATATATATATATATATAACATTAAAAATAACGTGACTTTTACAGTTTTGGTATCATTAACATATCAAATTAGGATCCGTTCATGTGCAATAATACGCATATATAAACATTGGAACTGCATGCTGTTAAATTCTAAGCCTATAAATTATTGATGCATTTCCACTCATTGATCATTAGTATCAATTATCCCCGTTTTCTAAATGAATTTAACAGGAACAACTCTTTTGTTGCAATCCTTTCTGCATTCGGTTCAAAGGGCAAATATGTGTATTAGCATGTGGTAGACATAAATTATTTGTACAGTATGAATGCTGTATCAATGATATGTAACTCGAATAAATTTTCATCAAACAGAAACTTGGCTAACCTCGTTTCCTTAGTATGTAACAGCTATGGACAATTATCCGTTTCTCGTCGTCATCAGCATCATAAACCCATCCAGCATCATAAGCCAATCTATGATGCAGAAATAACGTTGTTGTCAGGTTTATCTATGAATTTTACATTTCCTTCTTCGATAAAAGATTATATGCATAAACAGATGACGAGAGAATTGTTTAATGTTGTTTTACTCATTACCAATGACGAAACGATACAACTTATCATGGTTCTATCGTGGATACTTGTATTTAATGTGGGTTGGCGCATTGGCTTTGAAGTGCTTTAATTGTTTGTATTGGTATAAAAACCTATTCTGATCAATGTTGTTGTTGTTGTTGTTGTTGGGCTTAACGCCATTTTTCAGCACACGATAGGCTATTCATGGCAGCCAGTATTAATGGTGGAGGAAGAAACCGGGAAATCACCGGAAAGAACCACCGACCCACGAGAAGCTACTGGCAAGCTTTCTCACATATCTACATTAGCCGAATCCTAGACTCGAACCTACGCAGACAGAGGTGAGATGGCAGTGATCCGTAACGGACAGCGCTTTAGACCACTCGGCCACTCGGGGCCCCTATTCTGATCAATGATTACTGCAATAAATTTCACTGTTAATAGTGATATATATATATATATATATATATATATATATATATATATATATATATATATATATATATATATATATATATATATATATATATATATATATATATATATATACACAAATCATATGGCGAATAACAGCCATTTTAAGTGCACTGAATCCAGCAAGGGATCACGTGTGTCAGGGATTAATTGAGATAGATGCAACAACCTGACGACGTACAGTGCAAAACTAGTAAATAACTAGCCTGAGCGCTTTCGACTCTTAATGAGTTTTTATCAAAGGCATATACAAAACATTGACAAAGTAAACAAATAAACAAAAAACGTTGTGTTTGTAAAACTCTACAAGTCCATTTTCAGCTATGCGCGACTAAAGATGTACATACATATGTCGTCTGCTTTTGATATTTATAGTGTCGAAACAAAAAAAAGAAAAGAAAAGAAATGACTTTCACGTGAATTTATCAAGTGGTTTCATTAATATGTTCATGTGTGCAAAAGAATATAATTCCAAACTCAACGTTATGGTAATTTATGGAATTATCCGGCAGTTACCGAATAGGATGAAGTACTTCATTATATTGTAGGATGGAAATAGACTACTCCATAGTGTACGGAATATAGCGCCGTGTTAGTTTGGAAAGCATGACAGGTGCAAGGGGATGCCAGTATTAGTGCCATTCTGGTGACAGTCAGGTTATAAATTATAAATCAATGATTCAATTAACTTAGTTCTGTGAACTTTTTATCCCATTAATCTTTTTAGTTATTGAAATCGGTATGGGGGTACAAACAAACGGGGACGTATCATCGGACTAGTATGGAGGTACAAACCAACGGGAATGTATCGTCGGACTAGTACGGGGGTACAAACAAACGGGACGTATCATCGGACTATAGTTTTGCACTGTACGTCGTAGTTTGTTGCATATATTATGGTAAACAAGCGAATTCAATCAAATGTAGAGTAAGCCTATGGTCTTTCTGCCAAGCAGAATAGGGAACCCCCACGTGATCATGTCATATGACGTCACGGCGAAGTTTTCTATGGGGAGTAATTATGACGTGTTTCCTAGAAGAAAAAAAATCTACATTTATAGTTTCCAGATATATTTTTCTTCATCCAGAAGACTAGTGCAGTTATATTGTGCTAAGTTTTCACTGATAAATTAATCTTATTAATATTAAACACTTGACTCCTCTTTAATTCCTGGCATTTGGAGATTACAACAGTACTTATCAGTTTCACTACAAGTCAAACAATCTGACTGTTCCTCTTTAATTACAGGCATTTTGAAATCATAACATTACAAACCAATTTCATTTATTATTGAATTTATATATCTTTAAAGCGCCACCCCTTTTCATTCCACCCAATCCGCCATCCCAAACAATATAATTCCTAGTGTTATAAGGTCTACATTGTTAGAAGCCATAGGCGATAATCCGCTACGTTTCTCTTTTATCCTAAGTCGAATGTGTAGAGATATCAATATGCATAACTCTGCTCTGCTTAATCAATCACTGCTTCCGCGAGTAAATGTTTCTCCCCATTGTTATCCAACATGATCTTTTACGCTGTTTGATTGAGGCAAACAACGAGTGAGTCTCTTCCAAGCACTTTCACTTATCAATTGACTAAACACGCATTTTTTCTAGTGTTGCACTATGCTGATCATATGACCAATCTTTGTTTATGTGTAAAGCGCAGCACAGGTTGTATGTTTAGCCGTTGCTCTAATGGTCAATGGGCTTGTAATATTCTAACTGCTGCATTGTTGACTAAAGTTTTTTCCAACTTTCCAGTTATTTCCAGTTATTTAATACGTCAGAAATTTATTTTAAACTTGTAGTTTATATATGCATAATGTTATTGTAAGTTAGAATGCAGTTGACAATAGCACGTGATTGCTCAAGGTCAATGACATCTTGATGGTATAAGAAGGCAACTCATACTGGGTAAGAAATTTAAATTGCTTATGACTTTTTGAGTTGATTCACATGCATGCTATTTGCATTAGCATAGAAAAAAATGGTATAAAATAAGTAAGGCCAATATAAAGAAAAAAAATTGATCTATTTACCATGCTGTTGGCACAAGCACACTTTAGGAAGCAACAATTGTTATCATCGTTGATTGCATTTGAAGGCAGCTTTAATTTTACTTTGTCTCAGATACAATCTTAAATAATCAGAAAAACTAGCCAATTATCACATTTTTTGTTTTATTTACATGTAATTTACACTAAGAATTCCTGTGATTAAAGTTTTCGTTGATGCGTATATAGACAGAAAATTGATTTATTGTCACCAAATCATCAGTTATCTCAGAATGTGCATCATATTGTGGATACTGGATATAATTTACACTTACATATATCCCATAATGCAATCAGACTTTTATTGCACTTCTTGATGATAGAGTATAGTATCTTTAAATTCGTTTGTCATTGTTAACGTAAATTTTATTTGAAATCCAGTGACATTTTAGGTACCATGGCAAGTAATATATATATATATATATATATATATATATATATATATATATATATATATATAGAACTATAGTTATTGTAGATTTTTCTCTGCATCTGTAGAACATGTTTACATGAAACATCGGAAAATGAAAAGCCTCTTCAATTTCCTTTAAATAAAATAGTTTTATCTACTGGGTTAGACTTTGTTTCATTAAAATTATCAATATTAAGACCTCACTTTTATTATCTGGTTCTTCATGTCTTCTTCCTCTTCAACAGCTCTAGGTGTAATTTGGTGAGCGAGTCTAGAATTTGTTTATCATGACCTAAAATTTTATTAGGCCACTGACTGATTTAATCATCCCTCTTTGCGTTTATCTACCAATTGTGTTTCCACACTGAAGCTGGTCAGGCCAGTGGACCTCATTCCTCACTGAATCGTCCATTATTGCCTTTATCTAATAGCTGTGTGTGTGTTTATTTTTAACGTAGCTTTAATAAACAAATTGCAGTCATATCGCTACGATATCTGCAGTGTAGCGGTATATAGTGATGCCTAGCACTGGGGCATCATGCCGCAGACATGTTGCATCATGTCCCACCCAGTCACATTATCCTGACACCAGGCGGACCATTCCTAACACGAACCTCTTACTGATGAGCGCCAAGCGAGGCACCTGATAGTACCATTTTTAAAGTCTTTGGTATGACTCGGCAGGGTTCAAGCCTATGACCTTCCGCATCCGAGGCGGACACACTAACCACTAGGCCACCGGAGTGGTTCCCAATAGTTTGTCTCCGCACGCTAGTTGCTCAAAGGCACTGTGGATCACATAACCAATCTTATCGCACATTAATACATTTTTCTAAAAGTTAGTCTCCACCAGCCAGACGATCAGAAATTTAATGGATCACATGACCAATCTAATCAACCACTTGTGTGATTCTTAACGAAATTGTGTTCTTATGGTCAAAAGCATGCGAGTTAGTCGAAAGCACAGTGAAATACCTGACCAATATAATTACTGATCTTCGCTTCTACCAAAATGGTTGGTCTCCCAAACGCGAGATGAGAGGGACGTTAGTGAATCATATAACAATCACCCATTTTTGAGTGTCAGCTAACACTTGTATCTCGACAGAGCTTTGGGAATCATCTGTCCAGTTGAATCAACTATGTTTGCATATTCATAACAGGTATCAAATCTGTGCCCATAAGGAGCCCGGAGGATCACATTATCTGTCTAATTGCCCATCATTGCGTTTAACTAACAGTTTTGTCTGAACAAGGTTAATCGGCCAGTGGTAATTGGATCACATGACCAATGACATCACCCATTTAGAGTTTATCTAAAATAAATTCTCTCTGCACTAGTGATAATCGGGAACCCATTGGCTAATCTGACCAGCCTAATGGACAATTTATTTGTTATACTAATAATTCTCCACAGAGATCTAGAGATCGCCCATCCAATGAAGTGATTGACTTGCAATTTAAATAGTTTATCTCCACATGCTAGTTGGTTCTCAAGCTCAGTTGACCACCTGTGCGAATTGCACCAAATCACATGTACAACTTTAAATCCTGATACCTCCATCTTTCCTCACCTAATTCCATGAAAAGTTTTACCACATAAAGTCTTCTGTACATCATCATCGTTTTATTTTCAAGGAGAAAAGATTAAATAACTGTGCAAATTAGAGGATAGTATAATCTCTTAAATCGCAAACATCACACCTGAACTATTCATTGAGTTAATATATAATACTTTCCTCTATTGGATTCAAATTTGTACAATAATAGCTCATAGTTATTCACAATATATTTTCGTTGTAGTTGCAAATTCTAAACAGTTGTAATCTAGTTTAATTCCCCGAACTGGATATTAATATTTAATTGGAAACAAAACAACGTCTTTGAAATTCACTTTAATCAATAAATCACAAAAAGGTAGATATTCAAAATGGACTATAAACATATACAAAATACATTTCAACAAAATAATGCATAGAAATATTAAAACCAATGGTGAATAAGAAATACCAAGTCTTGTTTTGAACCTCTTGATACGACATTACATATATATTTTCCGGATAATTATTTATGTATCAAATAGCTGAATATTGAAAATAGTCAACATACGAAGTGTGTATATTGTACGGTTTATTGGACACAGAAAAGTATGAAGTCGTGATATACAGTGTGCATATTGTGTAATGTATATCTATATTATGTGTATTATTTATTTGATAATAGTTATTAGGGCCATTTAGTTCATTATATTTTTTTTAATATTTCTTATGATCGCAGATTTGCATGTCAAGGAGGAAGTCATTCTGATAGTAAGTGTATAAAATTCATTCATAAGTTCCAAAGCTGAGTAGTGATATTATACAAGTAAACTTCACGTGACCTCACATGCGGTCATGTGTTTTAGAAAGGCCAAGCTGACCTATTTTCTGATTAGCTAATGTAAACCATCTGACCTTGTTTATCAGTTCAGATCATTCTGGAATGAATGTGCGTGTTTCAGTTTAATCACGTAGTAGTTATCTATATGAGATGAATTAGAAGAATTAGTTATTCTTACTAGTATACGCTAGTTTTAGAAGATTCAGTTGTTTTTTAATTAAGAGAATTCATTTGTTTACTTCAGTCATTCATTAGCATTAGAAGTGATAGAAATATTTAGAATATTAGGAAGTATAGTAATTATTTAATAACTATATTATTTAAAGAAATTTTCGGATTATATCAATGGGATTCATTTATTACTATTAGTATATCAATACAATAGTGGACATCATTGGAAATACCACTGTAACTCGTTGGAATTATTTTATACTTTGGACTTCATAGAACTGTTTAGGACTGCTTCACGTTACTTGTTCACTTTGTTTATAAGGGAAATAAAATATATTTTTCAACTTCATAAACTTTGTTCCTTTTTGCTCTTGTTTTATTGCTTAATACCATAAAGCCATAACAGTTGTGAGGTTTGTTTGACACTGACAAGTATGAAACATGATATACATTGCGTGCATTGCGATATTTGTAGGACACTGACAAGTATGATACAGGATATAAATTGAGTTCATTGTGATATGTGTAGGAGACTAACAAATAAAATGATAGGGAATATGTATACTATGAGGTTTGTTGGACACAACTATTATAAAAACGGTATATGCAGGATGTCTATTCTTGTATTTTGATTGTCAACTCTACAAACAATTTTTCGTTCTTAAGCATCACTGTAAACATGGTAAAATACCATCAAACGGGGTTACTTTCATTCCTCTGACAGTACATTTGTTGTATAATTATTTATTATTATTATTAATATATATATATATATATATATATATATATATATATATATATATCGCTGTAACAGTTGATCATGTCATAAGTCATAATAGATTAAACAGTAGTATAGTATGGTGTATAGTAGATATCAGCTTAACATACTCTGCAGTGTGCATCGGATATCATCTAAACGTACAGTACAGCACAATGCTGCGCAGTTTACAATATCAATGTAACATACATTACAGCACAGTGTACTTTGAATATCAACTCAACATACAGCACAGTGTGCAGTAGATGCAACATGGACTTTAACTATTGAACAATCGGCGTTATACAGGGTGGTCTACCAAACATGATGCAGCAACATAATACACGATCATATCGAGTAGTTTAGCATATCGATTAGTTTAGCAGATCGATTAGTTTTGCATATCCGTTCTGTACAATTAGTAGCGGCTTAGAAATAAGCTATGTAATTACTGCTAATAGCAATAGATCAAATAAACAACATTATTATTTAATTGTCAACCACGTCAATTATTATTCAGTTCAGAAATAATTATCAAAATGACAAGCTTGCATATTTTAACAAAACCTACTATTGGGACACACCTGGGATTCTGGGTAACAATTGTCAAAAAATAGATAAATTAAAAAATGAAAAATAGCGGCAGCAAAATAGGAATCAAAATGGCGTGGTTGACTGGCTGTCGATTTCCAGAGGATACAAAAGAACTAATGGTCGCAGTCTTCTGCATCATCCAATCATATGCCTCCAAATTTTTCTCCTTTAACGCTGGGCCCACTTTCTCCTGGATCAGCTTATGGTAGTTGTTAAGATACTCGATCTAAATAACATTAAATTAAATTGCATTAAAGTAAATAAAAGTATATTAAATCAAACTTCATGAAATCCAATTCAAGATGACAAAATTATATCACAAGGTAGGTAATTGTTTCGGTAAAAAAACAAATTTTGATATCAGAATTAGTAAAGTTATTATATAATTTATAAACCGTCAGATCAGATTAACATTCTTGCTACTGGTTCATATCCAGCGGTAGTAACTTTTGTTAAGTAAATATCCATACCCATAACAGTTTTTAAGTAAATATCCATATCCATAACAGTTATTAAGTAATTATCCATATCCATAACAGTTCTTAAGTAAATATCCATATCCATAACAGTTGTTAAGCAAATATCCATATCCATTACAGGTATTAAGTAAATATCCATATCCATAACAGGTGTTAAGCAAATATCCATATCCATAACAGTTCTTAAGTAAATATCCATATCCATAACAGTTAAGTAAATATCCATATCCACAACAGTTGTTAAGCAAATATCCATATCCATAACAGTTCTTAAGTAAATATCCATATCCATAACAGCTTTTAAGTAAATATCCATATCCATAACAGTTAAGTAAATATCCATATCCATAACAGTTCTTAAGTAAATATCTATATCCATAACAGGTGTTAAGTAAATATCCATATCCATTACAGGTGTTAAGTAAATATCCATATCCATAACAGTTGTTAAGTAAATCTCCACATCCATAACAGTTGTTAAGTAAATATCCGTATCCATAACAGTTGTTAAGCAAATATCCATATCCATAACAGTTGTTAAGTAAATATCCATATCCATAACAGTTGTATAGTAAATATCCATATCTATAACAGTTGTTAAGAAAATATTCATATCCATAACAGGTGTTAAGCAAATATCCATATCCATTACAGGTGTTAAGTAAATATCCATATCCATAACAGTTCTTAAGTAAATATCCATATCCATAACAGTTGTTAAGTAAATATCCATATCCACAACAGTTGTTAAGTAAATATCCATATCCACAACAGTTGTTAAGTAAATATCTATATCCATAACAGTTTTTAAGTAAATATCCATGTCCATAACAGTTGTTAAGTAAATATCCATGTCCATAACAGTTGTTAAGTAAATATCCATATCCATAACAGTTGTTAAATAAATATCCATATCCTATAACAGTTGTTAAGTAAATATCCATATTAATAACAGTTGTTAAGCAAATATCAATATCCATAACAGTTGTTAAGTAAATATATTCGTCGCTTTTCTACATGGCAAACGCGAACACACATTTCATAAAATATAGTTGGCTACTGCTAAATAGAAAATGGCTGCGGACACGTCACGTTAATCTTTCTTCAACCTGACGCTCACCAATTGGTAAAAAGGACTGTATAATTTTCTACCTGACAAAAGTGCCAGAGAATTGTCTTTCTGAAAATGATGATATTTCATAATGTTCATTATATACAATAGATCTGCTGTACTTAGTGCACTGATTTAAACACAGGCTTTTTCAATAAAATATTTAAAATATTCATACCATTTTTATGGGAGATATGTTCCACTTATTGTTGAGAATAATGCATTTCCCGTTTCAAACGATGCCAAATTGTCGATGATTTCACCTCACCTGAGTTAAAGTATTCATATGGGAATCTCTATTGTATCTTTTCTTGAGTGCGATTATTGATTTAAAAGCCGATTTATGCTCCCAATATAAGTTTAGGTCGGTTTCAGTCTTCAGACTCTAAAGTGTCATAAACATTAGTTTGTATTATATTTTGCCTCATCACATTCTTTATTCCACCAAAATGGTTATTTTGTTATCACATTAGGTGCATTGCCTCTAGTCTAAAAAATCGAACCTATATTCTTATATAATTTAACTAATATTCTAAGGAAGAAGTCAGTTTCAAGATATCTGGAAAGATCATTGTTTATGTCTTCCTAATCTGTGCTGAACGTTTTTACGAATGATCGTATATTGGCTTCAGTAAGACGAAAACATTCTCATTTAGTAAGGTTACAATTATCAATATTAGTTTTCTCTTCATCCAAACAAGCTTGATAATCATTAACATTGACTGCTACCTTCGTTTTTCACATACCAACACAGTCTAAGTGAACAATATAAAGGACAATATGAAGATTCATCGTCAGTCCCTACTCCATAGTTGGTGATATAACTAAATAATTCAGAAGAACAATATCATAGAGTCAGTTACATTGCAACCATTATGAGTTATGCGTGTGACCTGAACCTTTTTATCATCAAAGAACCTTCCATTGATAAAATAAATATTAAAATTTCTTCATGAACATACTAGAGGTAATCCAGATACACTTTATCGTCTTTTGTAAGCCTCTACAGTAAAAAGCTAACTGAATCTGCCTAAACACACGGTCTTTGAGGTTTTCCAGGGATGACTTGAGGAAAGTTTCGCTGAATTTCCTCTGACCATCTTAATATCGCTTTCAGGTCGCTGTAGATCTTCTTTGCTAGTCTGTCTTCTGGCATCGTTATGACATGGCCGACCCATCCTAACTGATTTTTTTAGCAGAGTGTATAACCCAAAACTGTCTGCACGCCTGAAAACCTCAGTGTCTGGGACCTTGCCTTGCCATAAAATCCTCATTTGCTTCCTCTGGCAGCCAAATCAGAATGATTCACTTTCTTAGCATGGTGTCCGGACACCTTCCAGATTTAGCATACATACAGTAAGATCAGCAGCACAATGTCCTTTGTACCTTTAGCGTTTTGTTTGCAGACTGATCCCTTCGCGCTACCACACATTTGCACGTAGTCTGCAAAGTCCACAATTATATAGACTACGCGTGACAGTGTGCTGCCGAGATGGGTGAACTTGTCCATTGCTTTGAAGATTTGGCTTTTTGGTGGGTGATAGGCTGTACGTAATGCTTTCCAATTGAAGGCTTGTGCAAGATGATATCTGTCTTCGTTATACTGCTTGTGAGTGATATTGTCCCAAACATAGATGGTCAACAATAGGGTTAACATTATCTGATCTGACAATGACCCATTCAGCAACAAATTGGATTGTATACATGGTAGTCATATACATTAAGTTATGATAATCATTAAAAACTGTATAAAAAGTCCTAAATAACCAAACATCATAATTGCTGGTACTGTTTGAGCTATGCGTCAGACGTTGGTCGTGTAAGAATAATAGTCATAACAGGTTGCATGTGTGCGAACATTTCCAGAAGCACTCTTTACTATATACCTATCATCATTCAACAGGAATAACGATTACTTTTCTCGAGCCTGATTTGAAACCTTGTATACGATGTTTTATAAACCCATCATTATCCATCCCATAATATAAGCTACATTTCCCAGAGCCTGGTCTGAACCATGCCAGATGTATTATATATCCATGTTTATACATCCCATAATAGAAGCTACTTTTCCCAGAGCCTTTTTGAAACCTTATATCAGATGTATTATTATATATCCATCATCATACATCCCATAATAGAAGCTACATTTCCTAGAGGCTGATCTGAAATGCTCGATCCTTTCTAGTTTTGATGGTCTATCATGTGCAGTGCGTGCTAGGCCATTTAACTGCGTCATCATCAGCAGGGTGCAGAGCCTGCAGTCCATAGGGGAACTTTTTCTGTGGACAGCTGTTCCCCATATGGGATATTGTCAGTGGAGTTCCATAAATCAACAGGAAGAGTCAGTGACCTGGCCCCATCGAACTGCATAACAGCCCTGTCCTGTCCCAAAGTGGTTCAGTGTGATCAGATGATGTGGAAGGTTGAATCCAAGAGGCAGACAGATGGCTCAACTATGAGTGGGTGGTTTACAACATCTGTTGAAGACCACTTGACACTCCATGCTAAAAAAGCTGTCATATCCTCCGACAACTAGCCTAACCAGAATGGGCGTCTCGAAGTCAAGCGGACTTTGTTCATGTACAGATGAAATTTTTCACTAGCATAGACCTTATCCAACACTTTTTTGGTTGCTTCCTGGCGACGCAGCTTTGGAGGAGCAATGTTGCTAAGTACTGGCAGACATAGTAAAGGAGCAGGATGAAATGCTCCAGAGATTATGCGCATCGTTGTGTTGGGCTGGACATCAATTAACAAGGTGTAGGATGATCGAGCCTAGACAGGAGCCCAAGGTTCGATGTCCTCCAACTATCAAACACGACGCGATTCAAGCATTTCTGTCAATTTACTGTACTGATAACCTGTATGGACCCTACAGCAATTTAAACCTTTCTTTATGCTTCCAGAAAAGTTGGTACACTGCAAGACACGTATGGCTTCTAAATATTTTGATCTGCTGGGAACATTAAATAATAAATACTAAATTCATAACACCCATGCTGATCCATTCAGCATATTCTGATTTCTATAAATTGTGTATTCATAACACCAATGGCTGAAAGATACTTCATATTAAACTTTCTGTTTTATCAAAACAAAATATCTATTCAAGACAGTTCTAAAATAAGCTGAAAAACATAAAACATATACTTACATGCTTGCCTGAAAGCATGGATAATTTAATCAGATTTGGTTCATAAGGCACAAAAGTAATATGTTCAAACCCTAGAAAATTCTGTCCCTCCATTTTGTACTGAAAAAGGAGAAGAAGTTAATTAACACATTCCTCGTATTTGTTTTCGGATTTTTATGGTTTAGTTTTCAATTATTTCTTGCTATTTGTAAACAAAATTTAAACCATATTTAATATAAATATATTATGTTTGGTAATCGTGTATGTGGAAAAAATAAAATAATAAACAGTTCGTGGACAAATTGAATCCGCATTGCTTACTTGTTCGTCAAGATGTTTGAAACATGAACATACATCTAAAATACCAGTATTCCATTGACATATGTACATACATCTGTTATACTAATATTCCAGTAAACTTTGAACATACATCTCTAATACTAGTATTCCATTTGAAATTATATTATTAGTAGTCCATTTGAAATTTGTACATACACCTGTAATAAATGTATTCCATTAAATATGAACATATATCTAAAATGCTAGTATTCCATTTGAAATGTGTACATACATCTGTAATACAATTCAATTAAAATATTACACAAATCAGTAATACTAGTATTCCATTTGAAATTTGTACAAACATCTGTAATACTAGATTTAAATTAAAATTTGTACAAACATCTATAATACAAGTATTTCATTTGAAATTTTTACATACATATAATACTAGATTTAAAATAGATTATGTACAAACTTCTGAAATAATAAAATTCCATTTGAAATTTGTACAAACATATGTATTACTAGTATTCCATTTGAAATTTGTACAAATATCTGTAATACTAGTATTCCATTTGAAATTTGTACAAACATCTGTAATACTAGCATTCCATTTGAAATTTGTACAGATATATGTAATACGATTAATTAAAATATTACCCAAATCAGTAATACTAGTTTTCCATTTGAAATTTATACATACATCTGTCATACAAGATTTAAATTAAAATATATACAAATATCTGTAAAGCTCTAATACTATCATTCCATTTGAAATTTGTACATACATCTGTAATACAAGATTTTAATTAAAATATGTACAACCATCTGTAATGACAGTAGTCCATTAAAATATGTACAAACATATGTAATACTAGCATTCCATTAAAATATGTACAAACATATGTAATACTAGTATTCCATTAAAATATGCTCTATAGCTCCATGAGAGAAGGAGGTTCGATTGCAAGACCATATAAATAGTAAAGAAATCGTTCGGCATGTAATTACTGTAAGCACAAGTTTCGGCTGTATATAGTACAGATATCCATTTTTTTATATTAAAAAACAGCATGTGATGGAAGCTGAAAACTAATTTGGTACTTGCAAGCATTTCTCTCCCAGATACGTTTTCGTACGTGTATTATAAATAAATAATATTTGACAAAATGCACGATCTATTCTCCCTTTAAATCAAGTAAAAATCAGGCAAAAGTAAGAATCCAAGCAAGACACATAATGGGCACAAACTGACTAAACGTATTCAATCTTTGCTCACCGTAGTGTTTACGCTCGTTACCATGACTATATTTTCAATTCGAATTCCAAACTTGTTTGGTTCATAATATCCAGGCTCTATAATTAAAAAATAAAATATATTTATACCACAGTCATTAAAAATACCATGGCATTTAAAGTGTTGTATAAAGCAACTTGATTAATACGCGTATATAAACATTCCTGTGACCGTCTGCATTTGATTCTAGATCAATGATGAATTTCCACATATTAATCATTAGTGACGTATGAAAATAACGATGACAAGTATTAAAAATCCTAGTTTTCTAAACGAATCTAATATAGTATACATTTTCATCACAATCCTTTCTGTTCACCCTTCCATTCTCATGCGTAATGGACAAACTATGCAAAAATGTGGAGTGAGAGAGAAAAGGTCTTTGGGCTAGATGGAAACCTTGAAATGGAAAAATTACACCAAGTAGCCTACAAGAATATGGTTCGTCGTAAAGATACGTGTGCACTTTCCTTGGGATTTATCTACAGTTTATCAATGACACAAAGCTGCAAACCAGGTCGCCATTATACAGTCAATTCCTATTTTACCTGGTACACATACTGTGATGTATGTAATGTTATGTTTGTTGTTGATTCTCAAACATACTTTAGTGTTCTAAAAATCTATTATTATTAACTTAATATGAAAATGTCAAAATATCTCTCGATCGATCGATCGACCATCGTGGCGAGATACAGGCTAATATCTATGGAATGACGAACACAGGTTTATTTGGGTCATCCCACGTATCCCTGGACTTATGAATGACGGTAAAAGTTAAGTCAAACCGACCAAAGGGTGTGTGTATGTGTGTGTGTGTGTGTGTGTGTGTGTGTGTGTGAGAGAGAGAGAGAGAGAGAGAGAGATATTATTGCTGATGGTGCCGTTACCAAAGCCAAATAATGACTTACATCAACTGTAAATATATTAAAATATTTTAATTACTTCTTGTTGGTTCGTCATTTCGCTTAGTTTTTATTCCACATTATTCTCCATGTACCGGTACGTGAATGGTATCGTTTATGTGAATGGCGTAGCTAACCATGTTTTGTAGTGCTCTACTTTTAT
This sequence comes from Potamilus streckersoni, assembly GCA_016746295.1. Taxonomy (NCBI): domain Eukaryota; kingdom Metazoa; phylum Mollusca; class Bivalvia; order Unionida; family Unionidae; genus Potamilus; species Potamilus streckersoni. The sequence continues at coordinate 789,331 of JAEAOA010000682.1, forward strand.
CATTAAAACCATCTTTCATGTTTATATCATAAGTATGTATTATAATGATTTAATCTACGTAAAAAAGAAACTAACTAAGAAAATAATCAACTTATCAATATACCAAGGTGATTGTGAATAGCCACAAAAGGCATAGAACTGTTTTTAGTGGACACTCAGGGATGTGAGGAGTTCATTCATTCTGTCAATACACACGTCTGCAGTAAATCTTCACTCCGTTTAAAGGCCAAATATATTTGTATTTATTTGTATGTGAAAAAAAATATAAAAATAAAAAAATATGTACAGTATGCAAGCTTATTTAATGATATATTACTCGTTGTATAAATTTTTCATTAAAAGGCAATTCAGCAAGCTTTTCTTTTTAATGAAAAATTTATATAATTCTTGCTATTTCATTAACACAGCGTATATATATATATATATATATATATATATATATATATATATATATATATATATATATATGTGTGTGTGTGTGTGTGTGTGTGTGTGTAAACATCTGTAATACTAGAATTCCATTAAAATATGTATAAACAGCTGTAATACTAGTTTTCCATTAAAATATGTACAAATATTTGTAATATTAGAATTCCATTAAAATATGTACATAAAATGTAATACTAGTATTCTATTAAAATATATATAAAATATATACAGAGAGAGAGAGAGAGAGAGAGAGAGAGAGAGAGAGAGAGAGAGAGAGAGAGAAAGAACAACAACTGTGATGTAAACTGTACAGGAATAGGGTTAAGGCAATCCCTTGAACAAATAATGTTATTGACAGAGAGACATAACAACAACTGTGAAGTAAACTGTACAGGAATAGGGTTAAGGCAACCGCTTGAATAAAGAATGTTGTTGACAGAGAGACATAACAACAACTGTGATGTAAACTGTACAGGAATATGGTTAAGGCAATCACTTGAACAAAGAATGTTATTGACAGAGAGACATAACAACAACTGTGATGTAAACTGTACAGGAATAGGGTTAAGGCAACCGCTTGAACAAAGAATGTTATTGACAGAGAGACATAACAACAATTGTGATGTAAACTGTACAGGAATAGGGTTAAGGCAATCACTTGAGCAAAGAATGTTGTTGACAGAGAGACATAACAACAACTGTGATGTAAACTGTACAGGAATAGGGTTAAGGCAATCACTTGAACAAAGAATGTTATTGACAGAGAGACATAACAACAATTGTGATGTAAACTGTACAGGAATAGGGTTAAGGCAATCACTTGAACAAAGAATGTTATTGACAGAGAGACATAACAACAATTGTGATGTAAACTGTACAGGAATAGGGTTAAGGCAATCACTTGAACAAAGAATGTTGTTGACAGAGAGACATAACAACAACTGTGATGTAAACTGTACAGGAATAGGGTTAAGGCAATCACTTGAACAAAGAATGTTATTGACAGAGAGACATAACAACAACTGTGAAATAAACTGTACATGATTAAGGTTAAGGCAATCGCTTGAACAAAGAATGTTGTTGACAGAGAGACATAACAACAACTGTGATGTAAACTGTACAGGAATAGGGTTAAGGCAATCACTTGAACAAAGAATGTTATTGACAGAGAGACATAACAACAACTGTGAAATAAACTGTACATGATTAACGTTAAGGCAATCGCTTGAACAAAGAATGTTATTGACATCGGCATGACAATACTCCTAAAATCTGCCCAGGAAATAAAAGGCGATATTATATGAAGAATCACTCTGGTCTCGCTGGATAGTTTCGTATTTTGACTCACCCCAACCCTAATTTTTTAAGGAGAAGGCCTAAGCATAATTATTATAAGCCTGGTGTTTATAAATTCACACATAAGCTAAATGTGTAATGTGGTTTACATTTACTTTTGAGTTAGGCTTGACTAGTTCAGTGATTGCATGTCGCAGACTAGCACTGGATATCAAATGTGTAACTTGGGCTGCAAATGAACACCCGACTTGGCTTATGCATTTACGCGTGTCTGCTGCAGAGGTAAATATCTAAACATCGAGATGGTTGAGGCGTGATGAAAATATGTTAATTTGTTATAATACTTGTGAACTTTAATCATGCATATGGACCATACTGATTCTATTTGCCTCATTGTCACAGGAAAATATTAAAGACAGCTATTTTCTACCAAAAATGAATGTAAAAATGAGGAGTTGGTAGCAGTATCGGTTTAGTAGAACGGCACAAGTTGTGTAAGGAATTAGCCTGAATACTTCAGTCAAAATCCTACAAGAACACTTTCTACAATAATCATTAGTTAATTTTTATCTGTAGCTATAATATAAAATTGTTCTCATTATTCTGTAATTGGTCATTGCCTTATTAAAATTCATTCAAAAAAAAAGCTGTCCAGTGAGACCTAAGGATTAGAAGGAAGAGAAAGCGGTAGTCAACATTAAGGCAAACATCTTGCAGGATTTCAAGATCCATAACGAATACTGGATACAGGACAGGATGCCTGTGCTGTTTGACAAAGAAAGAAACTTGATCGACATCATTGAAGGAACGGTATTAGCGGACAAGGAAAGAAACTTGATCTACATCATTGAGAGAACAGTATCTGGAGACTCCCGCCTGTCACACAAGGAAAAGAAAAGAAACAAACAGCATTGGCCTTGCCTGAGAATGTTATAACGTCAGGAATATTCATGCAGATATGGTACCAATTATGGTGGGAAATCTACAAGTAATACTCTCACAAGCTTCAGGAATAACCTCAAGACGTTAGAAATAGAACAAACGTGTTATCTACTGTAGACTCCTTGGGACCAAATACTGCTGAAGTTTCATGAGAGGTAAGGCCACGTAAAAAGGCCCAAATTTAGGAGTAATGGCTATCTTTGAGATACCATTTAATCTTGTACAAGTTAATAATAATAATAATAATAATAATAATAATAATAATAATAATAATAATAATAATAATAATAATAATAATAATTTGGAACTATTTCATAGACGGCATATCATTTAATTGAGTGTTTTAGCGGGGGAAAGGAAGAGACAGTCAATGTCCCCTGTGAGTAATAAGATAATCGTGATCTCTTCTTTGACGTTAGTAGTGCCCAATATTGTAGACTGTTCATCCTGGCATGGACGAGTGTTCAAGATCTTCACTGTGCTTGATGAGAATCAAATCTGATCTTTATCTCCTGGCTTTTATATTTAAACGAGACAATCATTGATGGAATATATCAGTGTTGTAGCTATCCATTGAACATTTTCTAATACTGCTATAAAAACAAGCTAAAATGTTACATGGCCACCGATTTCTCTCTTCAACCACAAAATATCTTTGATGAGAAGACCGTGCGATGAACATTTCACTTTAATGTGGATGATCTAGAATAGAAAGGAAACATGTACTTTTCCATTTAGAACGGATAATTCTGACGTATTCCGGAGGAGAGGGGCGTTTGATGCAAGTATAAATTTTGGCAAGTCTGTCTATGCAACTGAGTTCATATATCATCAGTTTACAGCACTACATGAGTGCTCATTAGATATCATCCATGGCTGCTCACTGAGATTTCCTTGTTCACAGAAATACACCTAAACAAAAATACATAATCAAAAGCACAATTGAACAATTTCTTCCACATCAATGAAATGCCCATTTTCTCGACCTATAATTGGCTGTGTTTGGAAGAGAAACTTTGATTTGTTGAAATATCGTGAGAAGTCGTGTTGGTTCGTAATTGCAAGAAATATTTACCAGCGGTAACCACGACTGGTGAACCAAGTTTATGCATATTCATGAGGAACGAGGAAACCTCAGCATAGGTAGCCACTGATGATAATGGAGCGAATTGGATTCTCGCCTGCGGCTTGCGACAATGATTTCATGGAAATGTTATTAAAAAGTCATATCACTACCATATATACGACCATCGCAGCAAGGCTACATAATTTAAAAAATTTAAAAAAATTTTAAAAAATTTAAAAAATTTTAAATTTGCAATGCAATGAGCAATACTGTACAGTTCTGTCCTGCATGTGATAAATTACGCCATTGTTTTGTTCAGCCAGAGAGATATATGCCATGAACGTCTATGGTTCAATATATTTCTCGGACATTTTCAGTTGTATAACATGAATTACATCCCATTGTCAACTATTTGCTCTTTGTATTTTTTAAATCATATGATGTGATGTCGCACAATGTATTACCAAAAATATGAAATTGTACAGGGTCAACCATACTAGGCTATAAAATTCGATTCAGAATTATATCACGTTTATACCTACATCGATCAACTTTTTTTATAATCTCCCATCCTTACCATTAGATAAAAACTGGAATTCGTCAAGTGGTTCATCGCCAGTGAATGCACTGTGTGACAAAGAGATCCGGCTTGGACCTGAAATATTTAAGTGAGTAATTATCAACATGTTTTTTACTTTTCATTTTTGATGCCTTCAGGGTGGTCAAGAACCGAGCACATAACTGATCCCTACATTTAATCAACACAAGTAAAATACTATTGTACGACTCCAGGGCATCTGAATCCACTTCAAGGTTATTTCAGTAACCTTCTTATGTTATTTAACCAAACTAAATCAGTACTTTTGTTATGTGATAAATACAATTGTATTTATTTCATATTCAAACATCACAGTGTCACAAATGACCTCATGGTAGCACTTAACATAATGTGTTTAATCTTCGAGGCAACCGTAGTGTGCTTTTGTAACCTTTTGTTGAATAGTCTCAGTCTATTCCTCCTCAAATCTAGCAAAACAAACAGGATTCAATAAGTTTCATAAATTGTTTTCGAATTTGGTACTAGAGTTATATCTATATATCAGACTGATAAGAAAAATACAGGTCAAAGATAGCACAAGAACTAACAAAATTACATGTTTTATATTGTGTTTCAATATGAATGTCTCAGAAACTTGCAAAATTATTGTTATCAATATGCCAACAAGAAAACGTTTGGATAAAGTTTAAAGTTGTATTCATTTCAGTACCCATCTGATGCTCACTCATTTATGTTATTCACTCATGTATGTGCCATCTATCGCTAATTTAATTACCCATTTCTTATTTATGTACCTATTTTCACTCAGTTACTCATTTATGTGCCCATTTGTCAATCATTAACTAATGTATCCATTTGTCACTAATATATGTACCCATCTGTCATTCATTTATGTACCAATTTTCCACTCACTCAATCCTTTTCTGGCATAGTCATTGTTCTTTGTTTGTTAAATTTCAAAGTATAACATTTTTTAACTGAATATAACATAAGTGAACCATATAGGGTATATAGAAAACACAGTAATTATAGGTTACTGCATTTCTATTTGAAAATATGAACGAGTTCTCTGCAAAATACTGCATGACCTTACACAGTGCAGTATTTTACAGAAGAAAAAAAAAACGAGTTCATATTTCCAATACAAATGCAGTAACTCTTTTATTATATGATCATTTTATCTAACTACCTAAGGCTTAGCAATAAAAGACATTACAAAGAACAATATAATTGAATTTATGCTTTATTCCAAAATGAATTCACAACCGTAGATTCATCGAAACTAATTAACAGTATTTAAGCTCCACGAAGCGACCTTTTAACTTAATAACGCGCTCGACATCAGTTTATAAAAGAATTGTCGTTTTGGACTACTACAAATCGAAATTTAGAGTTATATTGTGAATGAATGCGCATGGATTTTGTGTTTATGTTCATCCAACTCAATTTTGCTTTTCTAATTATGAGGGGCTGAATTATTGGGTTAATTCAGTGAAATAGGGTGAATTGATTGCAGTTGGAAATGTAGGCTACTCGAAATTCCGATACCGCTTCTGTTTGTATCAGGTTTTGCAGGATATGTCGGTCAGATTTGAAGAACTAAGAAAGTACAATTTGAGAAAATTCAAGATGCATAAATGTATGTTTATTAACATTTTTATCATCTTTAAAAGAAAGCATGTTTATGCCTTGTCACTTGCATCTCATTGTTAGAGGGATTCCAAGTATGACCTGTATCATACAGTGTGTGGTCTGTCGCTAGCCTAACATTGTATCAAAATAGTTACATGTGGAAATTAAGAAGCAGCTGGTGTGGGACACTCCGTTTAACAAGCGGAAAAAATACTTTTTCGTAGACTTTGATTATCGGCTCTGAGGCTCCTAGTTTCATACCAAAACCTTCATTTGTATTTTTTTCTCTAATCTAATATTTTTACAGACTGATAGATATGCGTTAGACCTTGACCTCAGTATGCTTTTCTATGCTACATTTTTAGACCCAAGAGAGCACTCGTCATGTCTTAACCATTCTATTTGCAACAATATATGAATATTTTCCTAAATAACCGTTTCAATGATCAGAACGGTATTTTCAGTTGCAGCGTCTCTCAGATTTGTTGTTAACGTTGTGAATATAGGGTTCATTCGTTTGTTTCTTTGAAAGTTTCGTTTATGACAAGTGAATTTGTCCATATAGTAAACTTAATCATCTATACTTTCACACGGACAAAACAGCTGTTCATTCACAATCAAATTTAATCAACCAAACTCTAAAGCATCTACCACACGAGGGAACAATGTTTGTCTACAAAGTAGTTCCTAACACTATGCTCTCTTTAGGCACACGTGTCGTACACGTGCGTGCAATATATGAAGGAGGTCAGTATTGTAAAATACTGCACCATTCTGACAATAGAAAGATAACAGAGACAATATTGAGCATATACAAAACTGAAAATATAATTATTTCCGCTGGAATCGTAACATTACATCTTTGTAAGCAAATAGTGTTTTAACTTGTGTATATTCAATTTAATTGTTTGTCTGTGAAATTTAATTTTTTTATTCCATTACAGGCAACGTGGTTTGCTGGACTTGACCTTGTCCAAAACTGAGTTCATTTCTGTTTGATCTGATTGACTTTTTGTATTTTTTATGTAAACAACAAATAATTGCTTCATTATTTTCTATGTGTATGAGCTAGTTAACCGAATTATTATTCAAGTAAAGAAGAAGGCGTAAATATGTTAATCACAGTCAGGGTTTTGGAGATCCCGAGTTATTTTTAATGGTTATTTTTTGAAAATGCTAATTTGTGACTTGAGGTCAAACAGAACTATATTATTTTGTGACGGTGAGGATTTTACCAGTCGTGCTTTAACAACTAGCATTTTAAGATATATTATGTTGTGACCAGTTTGGGATGAATTTTATCTATTTTTTTCTCTGGATAAACAAAGTGCTTTAATAATATTCTTCAATAAAGAAATTCATTGGCATTTCTACTGAATTCAAAACTCGAGTAGTATTTCTGCGATTCAACAAGAAACTGTTGACATATAAGTACTTCGTAGGCTATAACAGACACGTCATCGACTTCAGTTTTGTATCTCTTCGGGACTTGAACTGAATTGTTTTCAAGACTTTTTATTACTAAGATTTGTGTCTTTAATTCTTGGATTATTTTTGGATTTAATTCGCAATATATTAAGTTCTTTTTTCTCATATTTTACTTTGTATCCTTGGGAAATAAATTATTTGTTAAATTTCATAAAGTTTGTTGTCGTGCTTTTCAGTAACTTATTTTAAGAGCATAGACTCGTAACATAAATTATGCCTACACAGTATTGACTGTGGAACCGAAACGTACTGTACCATGTGCATCTGAACTTATACAGCTTTGTAAGCAACATCTCCATAAGCGGAGTTGGCAGTATTTTAATACCGACCTTCATGCACGCTGAGGTACATTCCAATACCATGTCCGGTTCCGTGCCGGTATACCAAACCTACATCCCAAAGCGGTCCTCTGGCGAATGCATCTATTTCTCGTCCTGCACAAATATCAGATTTTTAGAATTTTTGTCGTGCTCTTTATTGGTAACCTATATATATATATATATATATATATATATATATATATATATATATATATATATATATATATATATATATATATATATATATATATATATATATATATATATATATATATATATATATATATATTTGTGTGTGTATGTATGTATGTATGTATGTATGTATGTATGTATGTATGTATGTATGTATGTATGTATGTATGTATGTATGTATGTATGTATGTATGTATGTATGTATGTATGTATGTATGTATGTATGTGTGTGTCTTTTTTAAGAAAATAAGACTTAATATTTTCGAAGTAGCAATTAAGTTCTGAAACTTGCGTTGCGAAAGCATAGCAATCTGTATTTGATAATTCGATAGACTATCTGAAAAACTTATAAGACATGGGAAAACCATCAACTTCTAATCCAGAAGGACTGTTTTATAGAAAATATGTACAAATAATCGAGGTTGTTCTTAAAAATAACATTATGGCTTTTTACAACGGATAAAACCAGATTTACTTGGCTAATTTTGCTAAAACAAATTGACGGATAAACAAGCAAAGTATTTAGCAACTTGATCACCAACTTCGCTGCAATGATATTAAACAATTACCTAATTTGGATGTCTTATACACCACCAGCCATCATCATCATCATCATCATCATCATCATCATCATCATCATCATCAACATCATCATCGTTATTATTATTATTATTTATTATTATTATTATTTATTATTATTATTATTATTATTATTATTATTATTATTATTATTATTATTATTATTATTATTATTATTATTATTATTATTATTATTATTATTTTGTAACAAATACCATATAGTCCTTTTGGCCACTTGGCGAGAAAGAGATTAATGTGACCCATCAGAACCCTCGTGTAGCATTCCTTGATTACATGAAAATAGGAAAAGGAGAACTCAATCAGAATATATATATATATATATATATATATATATATATATATATATATATATATATATACCAATTTACTCATACTGATATTAAGTACTTTACATTTATTTTATCTATAGTGTTGTTTTCTTTTATCTTTTTTGCACAAAAATTTTTATTTCTTGGTTTTTTTATTGGAGAGGTTGGAAGCAAGGAGCTGTTTTGACGACATTGAGCATTTGTCCAACAAAACAACATTGACTTATCTTAGTTAAGGATTTTCTTACCGACATAAGCAAAACCAAGCAGTTAACCAAAGTGAGTATTTGGTAACACTTGAAAACATATCCGAGTTTTTATATATACATTAGAACAGGGGTTTTCAAACTGGGGTCCGTCACATATTGCCAAGACATCTGGAATCAGGTACCAAAAAAAATAATTGTACATTTGCAAAGTTTACATTATCATCAACTATTATAAAAACAACTGAGTACTGAGATGTCTATTCTTTATTGACTATTCTATTCTATGATTATTACTTACTGATGGATTACATGAATTACATAAAATAATAATAATAATATCCATCAGCCAAATTTATTGGATAAGCTGATAGGGGTCCGCCATCCGACCACGACGTGCTACAGGATCAACAACTTCAAAATGTTTGAACAGCACTGCCTTAGAACAACACTGATATTTACATTGCATTGACACCTCTATTCCAATAGATTCCGCAGAGAGTAAATTTCTCCAAGATTTATCAAATAGGTTGCACAGAGAATAATGTTTTCCAAATATCATCAAATATATAGTATTATAGGATTAAATCATCACGGTTGAGTAATTATCGGTGTGTAAACTTTACAACTAACATTGCGCTTGCGTGTGACGCGTACGTTGTTCTTGCTTTCTTCGTGTCAATTTTTAGTGAGATTCTTTGCTTGTCATATGGCCCTGACCTTTAATAACAGTATGTGGAATAAATTGTCGAAGCAAAATGCAATAATTTCTTTTTTAAAAAAATGGCTTGTAAAGCCTGCCATATGCTTTCTTTGGCACAAAAGGCGTGTGTAGGAATAATGGTGCAATTACATTGTTATGACTTCTAATGGGCGATTTTAATCAAGGGTTGCAAATTTTGGTCGAAAATCACGGGGGTGGGGCTTGTTCTTATTACTAGAGTGTAAGATGTTAATATAGATAAAGCATCCCATACAATTACTTGGAAACTGGGAACTAAATGTAGTCCGCAGAAGTTACCGATGTATTTTTTATTAATCATTGATCACGTGACCATTATATCCAATCAGATAGTATAAAATTTGGTCGATTCATAACAAATGGAATTTTAAGAAAATCTTTTTGGTGTTATCAAATAGACTGTACAGACAGTAAGTCATGCTAGTTGCTATGAAATAGACTATACATAAGAGAAATATTTATAAGGGTTATCAAATAGACTATATCGACTATATGACTTTATGACGAGTAAATCTGTCCAATTTGTATCAAATAGACTGTACAGACAGTAAGTCATGTCAGTTTCCATTTTTTATCAAACAGACTGTACAGAGAGTAAATCTCTAAAAGTGTTGAATATGAATATAACAGATGATGGGATTATCGTATTTAACGCTGATACCTTTTCAAAATCCGTTGGAGATCCAAAATGGAATGTTCTTGTTACATCTGTTGTGCCATCCCTGAATAAAGAATAGTGGACATTATCTACCAGATATTGTGAATTATTTTTATTTTAGCTCTGACACCTTTAGTTCAAGTTCATTCTTACTGGTTACGCTTAAAATTATATTAAAATTAGTATGAGAATACATAATTTATGATAATTATTTTCTGCGTCTATTTGCAATTAAAATATTTAAGTGCTACATTTCGAGTGCCATATGAAAGAGATAGATAAGTAATTGAACTTTTGCGCAATTACAATTCGTCGACAATTTGTCAGTATGTGTTCATTAAGGGAAATCTGGAATTTTAATTTCAATACCAGAAAGAAAACTTATAACTAAATGAAATTAGTAACCTATCAAAACACTGGAATACAAATCAAACCACTTTTCAAAACAAATAAAGATGAATATATAATTAGATTTGTACGTTTATAATAAATTACATTCAAAGTACACAATGAACATTGAAAATTCAACGGCCAATTTAAAATCGAAAATTTGGTCTGTAAATTCTAAGAATTTGAGTGTAAACTGTATACTCTGAGTCCCATATCCTAAGTTATTTAAAATAAATTTACAAAATTACCTGAGTCTACAAATTGTGTGATCTTAGAAAATTCAGATCTAGTATTAACGAACTAAGCTTAGAACTCTCCGAAACGGTAGCCGATTGCTAAATATAAATATTAAATTATCATCAACTCCATAAGACCAATGCTTGTAAAGTACATTATTGATACCTCCTGAAATCTAAGTATAACACATGATAATTCCAAATCAAATAGTATACACACTTTGTTCAAACATTGGCATTTAATAGTATTGCTGGGTCTTTTAGGCTTGGAATTGACTAACACTGTCCGGCCTTGGTAGATTATTGTCATACTACCAGTATATTTACAATGGCGACTCATTATTTGTAAAACAAAATATTCTTTATTTAGATTAGTTCCCTGCCACTGATTATTCACATGGAATATATATATATATATATATATATATATATATATATATATATATATATATATATATATATATATATATATATATATATATATATATATATATATATATGTGTGTGTGTGTGTGTGTGTATGTATGTATGTATGTATGTATGTATGTATGTATGTATGTATGTATGTATGTATGTATGTATGTATGTATGTATGTATGTATGTATGTATGTATGTATGTATGTATGTATGTATGTATGTATGTATGTATGTATGTATGTATGTATGTATGTATGTATGTATGTATGTATGTATATGTGTGTGTGTTGTCTCTCCTCTTTCTCTCCCAAGTGTTAAGCATCAATATGTTACCATGTTTTTAAAACAGAAAGATTTGACCATCTTTAGAATTACGTAGCTATATCTTCAAAAGCTCTGAATACAGATGCGTTCAAATGCAAGAATATCGTGGAAGCAACCGAGATCCCAATGGAAAAGCCCATAATAGGAATACGTAATTCTGTCTTCAGGCTTCCGTTACACTCTTTGCCAACAATAATATTTTTGCCACCATTTGAGATCGAATAACAGAATGAAAAGCCACACTTTTGAAACCATCATAAAATAGTTGCTCAGAGTTTGATAGATTTTTTTGAGGCTAAAACTGATACATGGCTTTTTCCACAGTCATTCAAGATATTTAAACTCTATTTGGGGGTGGGGTAAATTTTTTTAAATCCCTGCTGAAAAGTCAGAGAACAGTAACTTATTCTTTTCAATTAGCAATATTAAAGATATTTTTTTATCTCAGCTTAGGAAGACTATTTAAGGCTTTTAGTTCAACTAGAGCCAGACTTACAAATACTGCCCTCCTGAATCTAAAAGAAACATCGATGAAGTGGTTATTCTTTTATTTGTGTCACTACTAGGGCGGTAATGAATAATTGCCCCGTTTGGCCCACTTCCAGCAATAGTTGAGAAACTCAGACCTCGATTGTAGTCCTGTAGTCTGAAAATTCATGACATTTATATGAGCTTCTTTACTGAATACGCCTCTAATTCCAAAGAGGCAAGTTTAATCATATTAAAGTATACCAGAATCACATAACTTGCGTAACATTGCCAAGTCATCTCAAATGTTGTTTTTTTTAAAGCAAGCTGTTGAATTCTATACAAATAATGACTTAACAAATTTGTTTGATATAAGCACAAGTTTCGTGATTCAGGAACCAAATTCCAGAAGCCAGTTTAGAAAACTATATTTTGCTTGCATTCCGATAGATTCTTCAGTGTCAGCAGATATTCATGTAAATTGCGAGATTATCAGATTGTTTAATAAGAGCATGTAGCGTATGAAGCTTTGGATAAAATTAAGTCTTCAACTGTTCAACAATAATATTTACTAAGTTTACGAGCCTGATTTTTTATGGAAATCTCTTCATTATCATTGGTTTGTTGAAAATGATAAACAAATAAAACATCTACTTTAAAAATAAAAACATTAGGACGGTCTATTCATTCGAATCAATGGTAAGGAAGTCGTTAATTTTGTAACAATGTACTCATTTGAATCGATATCAAAGAAGCAGTTCAATTTAGGAACATGTATTTATTCGAATCAATAGCAAGGAAGCTATTAAATTTAGGACACTGTATTCATTCAAATCAATAAATAAGAAGTAGTTGAATTTAGGAATATGTATTCATTTGAATCGATAGCAAAGAAGCAGTTGAATTTAGGTACGTGTATTTATTTGAATCAATAGCAATGAAGTAGTTACATCTAAAACCAGGCTTATAATTTCCAGGTCAGTAAAATGTACAGTCATCTAGCAATAATAATGACGGACACCTAGAGCTTCAGTTAAATGCCCAGCAAAATATAGTTTTTTTGTTTGGCCTCTAGAACTTGTATCAATTTATTATAATCAACAACTAATTTCTACTTTAAAAATGACTATCCATGATACCAAAAACCAATGTTGATTTTTAAAAGATGACTATTTCCTTTGACTTACAAATACTGGCCTCCAGAGTCAAGTAAGTACATTTCTTTGGTTGTGATTGCTTTATTTGTTGCATTAGTCACTGAATAATGAATTATCGCCCCGTTGGATCCACTTCCTGATATAGAATCAAAACTTAGTCCACGGTTGTAGTCCTGATCTCTGCAATCAAATTCAACGTATGGATTTTGCTGCACATGTTTTTTTTAAAAAAAAACATAATTGCCTACTAATAAGAAGTATATTTGATTCGTTTTGTACTTGATAAGCGATTTTTGATCTTAAATCTTTGAGAAAGAAAACGTAATTATGTTTTGAATTTGATTCAGCTTCTAAAAACTATCGTATAGTTGTCATAAAAAGTACAAAACTATTTAATAATGCTAAAAATTGATGTATCCGATTAGAACTAAGCTTACAATTATAAGAAAACAACGCATAGATACTTAAGAATATTAATAATTCTTCATATTACGTTTGAAAAGTTCTTTCTGATATAATGGAAAGTCAATCTCATACTCTAGCTTGGAGTTTTATGTTGTCCAAACCAGAAAATATTTACCATGATAATGAAATATAGCCTATCAAGAAAGGTCTGGTAAATTACTAAATCTTTTTAGCATGATAATGAAATATAGCCTATCAAGAAAGGTCTGTTAAATTACTAAAAATATTTAGCATGATAATGAACTAAAGCCTATCAAGAAAGGTCTGGTAAATTACTAAAACTGTTTAGCATGATAATGAAATATAGCCTATCAAGAAAGGTCTGGTAAATTACTAAAGCTGTTGGCATGATAATGAAATAAAGCCTATTAAGAAAGGTCTGGTAAATTACTAAAAATATTTAGCATGATAATGAAATATAGCCTATCAAGAAAGGTCTGTTAAATTACTAAAAATATTTAGCATGATAATGAACTAAAGCCTATCAAGAAAGGTCTGATAAATTACTAAAGCTGTCTAGCATGATAATGAAATATAGCCTATCAAGAAAAGTCTGGTAAATTACTAAAGCTGTTTAGCATGATAATGAAATATATCCTATCAAGAACTGTCTGGTAAATTACTAAAGCTGTTGGCATAATAATGACATAAAGCCTATCAAGAAAGGTCTGTTAAATTAATAAAACTGTTTAGCAAGATAATGAAATATAGCCTATCAAGAAGGGTCTGGTAAATTACTAAAGCAGTTTAGCATGATAATGAAATATAGCCTATCTAGAAAGGTTTGGTAAATTACTAAAAATATTTAGCATGATAATGAAATATAGCCAATTAAGAAAGGTCGGGTAAATTACTAAAGCTGTTGGCATGATAATGAAATATAGCCTATCAAGAAAGGTCTGGTAAATTACTAAATCTGTTTAGCATGAAAACGAAATATAGCCTATCAAGAAAGGTCTGGTAAATTACTAAATCTGTGTAGAATGATAATGAAATATAGCCTATCAAGAAAGGTCTAGTAAATTACTAAATCTGTTTAGCATGATAATGAAATATAGCCTATCACAAAAGGTCTGGTAAATTACTAAAAATGTTGGCAATAGGTTGAAACCAAATAAACAGGATAAACAAAGTTGGTCCATCTCATAGCTGAAAGTCTCCTCTTTTCAATATAACCTGCATATATCTCATTGTTTTAGTATATGTTTATAGATTAAATCGATTTTTTTGTTATCACAAGATTCTCCTCTCCATCCCGTTGATAACAATCTGACAAGACAAAATAAAGTTTTTCCCCTCTGCGATTTTGGTCAGAGTTTGGCAAAATAAAGTAAACTTTCTCCGCTCTGCCACATTATGCAAAAATGACAAATAAAATATGTTTTCTTATATCATCCACCATAGGCTGAGTTAGGCAAGATACATCAGACTTTCTCCTCTCTGCCATACTCTCTCTCTCTCTCTCTCTCTCTCTCTCTCTCTCTCTCTCTCTCTCTCTCTCTCTCTCTCTCTCTCTCTCTCTCTCTCTCACACACACACACACACACACACATTACATCTAGTTATCGAGTCTCGGAAGATAAATAGACTTCTCCCCTCTGTCACATTAAACATAGTATGGCAAGACAGTAGAATTTCTCGCCTCTACCATATTACAGATAGTTTACCAAGGTACCGTAGAATGTCTCCTTTGCCACATTACAGTTTGGCAAGATAAGTTTACTTTCCTCTGCCACAGCAGACACAGTTTAGCAAGATGAATTAGAATGTATCTTTTGTGGCACAATGCAAACAGTTTGACAAAATAAAATAGACTTTCGCCTCTCTGCCACTGTGGGCTCTGTTTGACAAGATTTATTTCATTTATCGTATGCAGTGCATGTCTAGCAATTCAAAAGCGTCGTTATTAGCAAGGTGTAGAGACTGCAGTCCACCGGGTAACTTTGTCAGTGGACCACATCTATAGGAAGAGTCAGTTGCCTGGACCCATTGGACAAGGCTGACTGTACAACGATCCTGACCTGTCCTGAAACGGTTCAGCTTGATCCACAGATGTCGTGGAAGCTTACAGCCAGGAGGGCATACAGATGGCTCAGCTACGAGAAAGTGCTTTGCAATATCTGCTGAAGACCACACATCACTCCATGCCGAAATAACTATCATATCCTACCGCAATGGACCTAACAAGATTTAATGTCTCGAAGCCAAGCGGCATGCTGGATGTGAGGTTATGTCCATGTACAGTGGAAGTTTCTCACTGGCATAAACCTTAGCCAGAAGTCTTGTGGCTGCTTCCTGGCAACGGAGATGTGGAGGAGACATGTTGTTGAGTACCGGTAGCCATGGTCAAGGAATAGAACGTAAGTGTTCAAGAGATGGTGCGCATTTCTTTTGTTGAGCTGGACGTCAATTAGCTTGGTTTGGGATGATCGAGCCCAGACAGGAGCGTATTACTGAGCTTTTGAATAATAGCAAAGTGCTGATGTATTTGTGACTAAGCATGATCGCCCCAGGTTGAGCCAACCAATTTGCGGAGTAGGTTGTTTCGAGTGCTCAGTTTTGCTGCAGTTTTCTTCAGATGGTTATAAAAGTCAATGATCTGTCCAGAGTCGCACCAAGAAATATTCGTGTAGGGTAGTATTTTATATGCTGACCATTGAGGAGGATCAAAGCTCGCGGTTTGCATTATTAACGTGGAAAACGCTGGAGATTGTCTTTATTGTGCTTTGCTGTAGGCACCAATACTTGGAAGTCTGTCATTTCCTCCAGGGCTTTGTTCAGTACCTCCTCCTTGCACAGTAAATGAGCAGCTTTGCATCATCCCAACAGCAATGTTGTCTGCATACAAGAAATTGTGCAACAGTGTTTCAGGCAAGTCATTGATATAAATATTAAACAGACTCGGCAAAAGAACAGACTCCTGTGGAGTTCATTAGTCTGACGTCCCTATGAGCTGCAGCTCTCTCAGATGTGTACTATAAAGCTCCTATCGTGAAGGAATAGTTCGAAAGTCTCAATAGTTCGATAGTCTCAATAGTTCGATAGTCTCAACTATCCAGCGCGGAAATATTTTGACAATTTTCAGCAACTGCACTGCATGCCAATCCGTGTCATATGCCACTGTTAGCTCAAGAAAAACAACTCTAGCATTAAGGTTTCTCTGATAACTGTTTTCACGAAACGTAGTCAGGGCAAGGACTTAAATCGCATGAACTGCGGCCATGACTGAAGTCTGCCTGTTCAAAAGTTCTGATGCTCTCCAAGAGAATTAGGCTATCCAGCACTTTGAAACAGAGGGAAAGCAAGGGAATTGGCAGATAGCTCGCTGACCTATTGGGGATATTTTCTAATCTTTGGGATCGCAATAATCTTTGCCTGGCGCCACTAAGTTGGCATGCAATTTTTCCTTACAACCCGGGTGTATAATGTGGCGATCCATACCTTTGTCTTAGGGAAAAGATGCATCTGGAACTTAGGCAGGACACTGTTATATCATGCTGCTTTGCCCAATTTGATACTGCATAACACCTCTTTGAGCTACGTTGTCATA
Organism: Potamilus streckersoni; assembly: GCA_016746295.1. Lineage (NCBI taxonomy): Eukaryota > Metazoa > Mollusca > Bivalvia > Unionida > Unionidae > Potamilus > Potamilus streckersoni. The sequence goes on from JAEAOA010000682.1 coordinate 806,777, forward strand.
CATTCCTGTTGTCTAGAGCAAAACGTTGACCTTTTCTCCATCTACATCGACTTGACAAAGGCTTTTGATACTGTCAGCAAAGAAGGATTATGGAAGGTAATGGCCAAGTTTGGATATCAAAAAAAATGTATATCCATGGTTCGGCAATTCCATGAAGTCATGCAGGCGCGAGTCCAGGAAAATGGAGAGTAATCTGAACCATTCCCAGTAACCAATGGCGTCAAACGGGTTTGTGTTCTGACACCGACATTGTTCCGTCTTTTTTTCTCCGCCATGCTGACTATTGTATTCAGAGACGGAGTTGTTGGAGTCGGCATCAAGTACAGTACAGATGGAAAACTGTTCAACCCCAGGAGGCTACAAGCGAAATCCAAGGTTATGACATACAACATCAGGGAGTTCTTATTTGCTGATGATTGCGCCCTCAATGCTGGCTCAGAAGCAGACATACAATGCAGCGTTGACAAGTTCTCCAGTTACTGCACAAGCTTTGGTCTCACTATCAATGCTAAGAAGACTGAAATACTGCATCAGCCAGCCCCGGGAAAGCTCTATACTGAGCCAAACATCACCGTCAACAGCCAAAACTCAACGTAGTGAACCACTTCACCTACCTTGGCAGCACAGTTTAACAGAGTGTCACCATTGACGACGAGGTTAACCTCCGCATTGCCAAAGCCGGCGCAACGTTTGGCAGATTGTATGAGAATGTATGGAATTGAAGAGGCATCAGTATCATGACCGAACTAAAGGTCTACAGGGAAGTTGTACTCACCACATTACTATACGCATGCGAAACGTGGACGGTGTATCAACGCCATGCCAGGATGCTGAACCACTTTCACACCACAAGCCTCAGGAAAATATTCAATATCAAATGGCAGGACAAAGTCCCAGACACCTATGTACTAGCCAAAGCAGGCCTCTCCAGCATTCACACCATCCTGATGCAGTTCCAGCTACGCTGGGCGGGACGTGTACGCATGCCAGACCACCGGCTGCCCAAGAGACTCTTCTCTGGCGAGCTACAGCAAGGACATAGATCCCACGGAGATCAGAAGAAACGCTTCAAAGACAACTTGAAAGCTGGATTGAAAGCGTTCAGCATAGACCCTGACTCATGGGAGCAAACAGCTAGCGATCGAGTCACTTGGCGTTCCTATCTTCACAAAGGCTCCAAGTTGTGTGAATTGAGCAGGCTAACAGCTGCAGAGATAAAGAGGCAAGTCATAAAAGCACGTGCCAGCGAACCTCCTGAAGATGTCCCACTTATCCAGTGTCCATTCTGCAACCGAACCTTCCGTGCAATGATTGGCTTTATCAGCCACCTGAACAGAACCAGCCCCTCCAAATCACGGATGACTAGAGTGGTCTTCGTCGACTCGACGGACGAACAACAACAAAAGTATTTTGATCTAGTTCACCTGACTTCCGACGGCAGTACTGTCGCCACTCATCTCGTACTTGACGTACGTGTTGTTTCTCCAGGGGTTCTTTTGCCACTTGTAGTAAGTGCCTAGCAACGGCATTTGATTTAACAGGGTGAACTTGAACTGATGTTTGCTGAACGGTGCCAAGTCGGCGAATCATGCTCCAGCATTTTCGTCTGCAAATGTTGGAGCATGATTTGCAACTACCAGTTCGAGTTTGACAAGATCAATATACTTTTGTATCTGTGCCACAGGCGAATTAGTCATAGTTTGGTAAGAGTTATTTTAAGTCCATCAAATGAACTTATGCATTAAAGCCACAATTACCGATTTGCCTTTATCCTGCTTTGTGTATTAGTACTTCAGTATAAATATTTCTGGACTATATAAAAAACGTTATGATGCTTTTCATAGCATAATGTTCACACAAAGCAGAATAAAACGTTGTTTCTCGATTATAGGAATGACTAATAAATCACAGAAAAAGTCAATGTCTGATTGGTTAATGCCACATATGACTTCTGTAGTAGAATTATTAATTGTACATGTAAATTTTGAAGACCTGTAGTTTAAGATATTATACAACTTTTAGGAACCAAATTAGTCTGTGAAGAATACTATTTTGGGCATAGTTCTGTTTCATTTTTAAGACAGCGTGACACAGATTTCAAAGCGTTTTCTTCGATTTGGTCAGCAATAGCGATGCAAAATCATGCTTACCTTCTATATTTTTCCAGTTCTTCAGCAGCAGAAAGTTCTGTCCAGAGCTTACCTTCTTTCACCTAAGGTACAATTGTTACATGACTTTAAGAAGTAAATAAAGGATATATGTATAAACATTCATCTTAATTTTCCTATAAATGGATGAAAACTTATCATAATATAAAACGAGAATATCATTCAAGAATGCATTGCCAAATTATAAGCATCTAATTTAAAAACGTTTGCCGAGTATAAATAGTAAAAAGGGCAGATGAAAACTCGACTTGAATTTGACAAAATCCAGTAGCAGGCATATCAAAATGGGTTCCATACATTTGCCTGATATGGAGGCATAGGAACACCTGTCTATTAAGGAACGAAAACTGGGGTTAAATTTTCAGTCATATTGTTACGTACATTTAAATTCTGTGCTTAACCTTTGACCATGATTGTAACTAATATAATGTAAACAGGATGTTTCCATAAATGCTTATATGTCCATTATTGTATGTCATAAATAGACTGTTTACATAGGATTTGCGTTTAGAACATTCTTGACTGGCTTGTTTATAATTGGATTGGAATTTTCTATTGGAATGACTCATATCAAGATCAAGTAAAAACTTTTATAAATAGGGACTTGAAAAAAAAATAATTGGTTCCAATCTTAGGTCAGTCTTCAAACTCCTTTTGATCAGAATTTACAGTTGTGCTCAGATATAATTTCAGGAGGAATTTTTTTAATTACTCAGTGGAATTAATAAGTGCTCAATGATTATATATTAATACATTATTATGGAAATTTTGAGAACTAAAATTAAAAAAGATTCTTTGTGATGCATCTAGACATTCAAGACTACTGGAATTATTCCTGAAAATTCTACATTTTTCACGTGTGATTTCACGTGTGCATTTAAGATTTTCAGGGGATTTAATTTCCAATACTGTAACTGACTATTACAATTTTCACTTTGTATTGCAGAGATATAAATTGCTTGCTAAATTTGCTAACTGATGGTTTAATTTATTTTATTTTTTAGTCCTATATTAGTAAAACTGTACCGGAACGTTTATATACACCTGCTTAAATTTGCACTCATATTTTACCAATAAATTAATCTTACTCATAAATGTCATAAATATTCACCCTCTAGTTAACCATAATAGACAGTAATTTTACCATGTGAAAATTATCAGACCTGTATCGAATCTAGTTCTAAACTAGTTTAGTTATATTTTTACCAGTAAAATCCCAACTAACCGTAAAGGGCAAACGATGGATGATAAAGTTTCAAGTTATATATGCATTCTTAAACTAAATTCATAAATCATTGAGCATGTAGATTTCCCAAAAACGAAAAGATAGGTGGCGGGCGGGCACATATTTTGTCGTCCTATAACACTATATATATATATATATATATATATATATATATATATATATATATATATATATATATATATATATATATATAGAGAGAGAGAGAGAGAGAGAGAGAGAGAGAGATATATAGATATATATATATATATATATATATATATATATATATATATATATATATATATAGTGTGTGTGTGTGTTTATTTATATATATGTATGTGAATGTATGTGTGTGAGTATGTGTATGTATGTATGTATGTATGTATGTATGTATGTATGTATGTATGTATGTATGTATGTATGTATGTATGTATGTATGTATGTATGTATGTATGGATGGATGGATGGATGGATGGATGGATGAATGGATGCGTGTGTGCGTGCGTGCGTGCATGCATGCATGCATATATGTATGTATGCATGTAAATGAAGTAAATGTATGTATATGTATGGATATATATGTATGAACCTATATGCAAATGTAATATGTATTTGTATGGATGTGTATATGCATGTATGTATATGTATGTGTCTGTCTGTACGTGTATGTATTTATGTGTATGTATCTTGGTACGACAATGTGGTTAAATTGTATGTGTGTTTGATTTTTTTCTATTTTATTACTATTTTAATTTTATTTCATTTTTATATCATTAAAGATGATTCTTATGAAAATGATTATGTTTGCACGGGTCTGATTCCTTTTTAGAAACATCTTGTTTACTTAAAACGTAAAACGTAAATGTGACTCGCGTAAGCACGATTTTCGCATGTAATCTTTGTTGTTACAGGTAAACAGTCTTGAAAAGCTATGTAAATGATTGAATGTGACCACCTCATTACATGCTTACGCTTTTGTAATACCCAGATCTGATTTCGGAATCACACGTGTTCTTCGTGCATGTGTACATGAAAATACTTATTAGCTTGTTTTAAATGCTTTATTACTTGTAGGAAATATTCAGTCGCAGTCGTAGTAGGTGGTCATATTTGAGAGCCACTAACATCTTATAGTCTATTAATACCTTGAAAGGTATTTTTGTGCTGGAAAGAGTTGTTCTTTCGTACATGGAACAACATGTGTATGGTTAGTGGATTTAGCTGTATTTTATCTACTTTCTAAATAATTGTTTTCCCTGGAGAACAACACTACTGGCTTTAGACAAAGACATTTGCTGAAATTATTTCTAAATTGGAACAGAACAATACCAATCATGCTTCACAGTGAAAATTCTGGACTTTTTGTGTTAGCCTTTGTCTGGCGTCGTCATCTTGGAACGGAACTGAGATTTAGACTATTATTTTAGAACTGTTTATTCACAGAACTTGTGTGTTTTCACAAATTCAAAACAAATTTGTATACCTTTTTCGTATGGCATTAGTCGTATTTCATACATTTAAATTTTCTATGTGTTTTCTAGGGAAATAAATTATTTTTGTTAAAATTTACAAAGTTTGTTGTCGCTCCTGCTTGACTTTGAACGAGCCGATACGTAACAATGTATATGTATGGGTATGTATGTATGTATGTGAATATGTATGTATGTATGTATATGTGTAAATTTATGCATTTCCTTTTGTAGCAAAGTGCTTTCTTCTATTGTATTGTTCATTGGTTTTTATTCATTACAGAAAAAAATCTTTTCTTGCTGAATTATACCCAATGCATTCAAAACAAATTTTTTTTTAATTGGAAATTCGTAAGAATGCGTAGAATCATAGATAAGATTACATCTAAATAAGTCATAACTGAGCGAACTGCATTTACATTTTAATCTGTTTAATAGCACATGCGCTCGCCAAATACCAAATGCTTACAACTGTGGCACCGAGTGGCCGAGTGATCTAAAGTGCTCTCCGTTACAGATCACTGCCATCTCACCTGTCTGCGTGGGTTCGAGTCTAAGATTCGGCGAATGTGGATATGAGAAAGCTTGCCAGTAGGTTCTTTTCGCGGATTTCGCGGTTTCTTCCTCCTCCATTAATACTGGCCTATCGTGTGCTGAAAAAAGGCATTAGGCCCCAGAACAACAACTTAACAAATGGGATCAGGAAATAGGTGCGGTAAATTCTTTTTAAAGCTTAATAAAGTTTAATAGTTTCAGGTGGATTGTGGCACGAGTTGGTAAATGCTGACAGAAAGTTCTGTATCGATATTAAATGAAGTTGGAGTAAAACTTATCACAAAATCCGGACACCAGTTGTCGATAATTTTTAAAAACTGCAGAGACTTTTATGAGAGTAGACTGTCCCGTTTCAAACTAGTGTTTATATGATAGCATATGTTGTTAGAGATTAAAATTGTTTTAGGTTAAAAACTTATCATGAGTGCTTCAAGCTTCATTTTTTTTTGTCAGAATCTGACTGAAGACAGGAAAACTTCATTCCCAATGCATATTCTAAAAGTTGCATTAATTTAAGGTAAATTTTATTGAGGTTATTTATATACTACATATTTAAACTTTTCCAGTTTTGCTATACGCATAGATGCAGAATGAATTAAAAAATCGAGATGGATGTTCCAACAAGCCCATGGCTAATAAAAATTCCCAGACGTTTGGGGGTTTTACCTGAAAATGCAATCTCGGTTAAGTATTCCAAGTTTCCATTTGGTGACAAAAATAATCAACTGTTTGGATACAATCTGAATCCAAAGTTGACCCAGTGATATGCATATTGTTTACACAATTACCTCTTTTTCCAGCTTCGCCAAAAATGAAATCAGAGCTACAGCATCCCGGACCTGAAAAGAATTTAAATTACATCAGTGGCTAATAATCCTGTCTTTGTCTTCCAAATATCGATAAATCTATAGCTCGATTTTCTTAATATTGACATTTTAACAATCTGACATAATTATGGATGCTTTTTTCATAATCTAATTCTTAGTCGTTTTGAAAGTGTAGCTGTAAAATAAACTGAATCGTTTGTACAGAACATGGATGGCACAAGATAATTAAATCCAAACGAAAAGCATTTGGTACCGGAAACTAGTACTCTAAAAAGAATTTCAACTGTTTTATCAGTAAAGCTCATGCTATGTTTCTCTTATAACCATCGTGAGTTCTTGGAGCTATAAATAATGTAACCTTTAATTTTCAATATTTAATTATGTAATTAGTCTCGTACGGATTCTTTGGTTTATGTAATTAGTCTCATGCGGATCATTGATTTATGTAATCGGTCTCGTGCTGATTTCTTGATTCATGTAATAAGTCTCGTGCAAATTTGTTGATTATTGTAATTAGTCATATGCGGATTCGTTGATTTATGTAGGCATTATCACGCGGATTTGTTGATTAATGTAGGCATTCTCATAAGGAATCGTTATTTTATAATCAACTGGAAATACAGCCGTTTACGTATTATAGTAAATGATTTTTCATCTTGAATCGAGCAATATTCTAAGTAATCAAGAATTGGGGTTTTTCAGTTTATTCTTCTTACCAGCAATAGCGGATACGACAAACAATTGTAAATATTCAATAGCATGCAGACCTTGCATTTTAAATGATAACTGTTGGAACATTTTTCAACTAACAGTAGTTACAAAACGCAGTAAGACAGTATATTGTAATTAAAATTATGTTAGACTTGGAAATTAATAATGGTCCCTATAGAAATTCTGTTCTAATGGCAATAGGACCATGTCGAAATTTAACACTGCATGCTATGCAGTTTATAGGATTTTGACTTGAACTAAATGGGGATGTTGGAACCTTTAATTTTATGTATGGCAATGTAGGGCGGACAGTAATTTAACATGAGATTCTCTAGAGTTTGTGAAATTTGAACAGTGAGCCAAACACACATAATACATATGGTCTAACCGTGACCGACAAACATTTGTTTTGAGTGAAAAATGCTAATTGTAATTTAACACATATTTTAACTCACAAATACATATTCTAATTGGTCTATACATATTCTACTAATTCTTGGTGTTCTGAATTACCAATACATTTTTGACAGACAATAAATATTTCACTAACAATTATTTTGCATGACAGCTCTTATAACAAATCTATTTTGACTAGTATGCGTGACCAATAGTTACGCTACTAGTATGCATATAAACTGGTCATCATCTATTTTGATTGATCAACGTAATTTGACAGTGTCCAGGCAAATAACTATGCACTTTTTCACATGTGAGTCTTATATGCTCTATAAATAAAATTCTCGATTGTACTGCTATAGAGTAATATGGTGTTGTTTAGTCAAAAAAGCTGTTGTCAGTCTGAACAGGTACTAGTTACTAGGCGTTGGTCAGATAGAATAGATGCTAGTAAAGCCAAAATAGGTATTGGTTAGTCAGAAAAGCATTGACCAGGTATGATAGGTGTTTGTCAGTCATAGGTATTGTTCAGACAAAAGAGTCTGAATAAGCATTGGATAGACATGAATGGCATTATGCAGTCAAATAAGTCAGAACATTACTAGTCAATGACAATCGACGTTGGTCAGGCACATTAAATATTGGTCTTGCAAAATAGTTGGAATAGGTAAATCAAAATATGTTTGATTAGGTAGAATAGGTGTTGGTTAGTCATGATAGTTGTTGGTCAGTAGGAAAAGTTTTTGATCAGTTAAAATATGTGCTATGTAAATTAGAATCTGCTGTTCAGTTACAAAATTTATTTCGTCAGTCAAAATAATATAAATTAATGTATAACTAAACACGGCCCTTTAGTTCCATTGATGGCATTCAAGGGTTGTATGAGATGAACAAGTAAACTGAATTACAAACTGATGAACACGTAAACTGAACTACAAACTGACTTCAAGTATAGACAGATCGAGATTGGGGTCAGCATAGGAGAAAATTTCGATAATCGGAAAGAAGAGTGAAAGTAGTCCTTTGTAATGCTTAGAGTAAATCACCATAAATGTTAAATATCATATTATACATACTGATTTTCATTTGTCAAAACATATATCCAAAGAGTCTCTGATGCCTCCATGTTTTTTTTGGACACGTACAGGGAACATTAATGGACGAATTTACGGTCCTATTTCTTTAACACCGAATTGTGAGATATGATTTTAAAATATATAAGCTTTTGTAAGAACGGGAATGGAGAGAAAGACAAATTAATTTCGTCATCCATTCATTCATATAAAAACCAGCAAATGATCCCACTTCAAAACTCACATGTGCACTTTTCATTCCATCAACTTCAGCTTTATTTTTCTTTGCTTTCATCAGAGTTGCAGGAGTATTGGCCTGGTAGACTTTTGTCTAAGTAACATGAAATGTGTCAGGAATGTAAATAAATCATACAAAAACAACATAAACCGTTTTCGGCTTTGTTAAAAAATAAAAACATCTGTAGCGTTGGTTCATATTTTTAGATGATATTATATGTATATATTTGTATATATAATATCTTCAAATTCTGTCTGTGGGTCCTTTAAATGCGTTCAATTATCGCCCCAAAAAGTTTGTAGACATTGTTGTAAGGATAATTAAATGCCAACATTTCCATCTATACAACATTACATACGTTATTTTCTCATATCGAAGAAATTTCTTGCTTTTGAAAAACAGTTTAGTGGGTACTTTTGCATTCTTTAAATTCAAACATTTTGCCCTAAACGGGGTATTCTAAAATTTTACAAAACATTATTTTACCTATTGCAGATCTTAAAAGTTTATAATAAATAAGGTTAACAGTTTTGACTGGATTTCTTTTGAGCTATCTCATTCGGAGGATTTATTATTGCTATAAGGTGCTGAAAACTGAAGTTACAAATTTCATGATACACCTCCATATAATTATTTTATAATATTTTATATATACGTGAATTGGTTGTAGAATTCTAAATGCAGCCTTTAAAAAGATGTATGCAGTACCTCTGGAATCAATGAGAAGATGGCGTAGTTGCAGCTTGGGGATACCCACACCTTATTTCTTTCATTTACGAGTTTTTCGACGTCGATCTCAATAGCAGTGTTGTTGTACTCTTTCACCTGACGAGTCAATAACATTTGTGTTAAATTACGTTCTACTTCTGGAAGTACAAAATTCGCTTCTAAATATATGAGGTAACACGGCGGGTTATGACAATGCCTTTTAAATATGTCTGCTATAGCTAGAATCTGTATGAAATTAAAATGTATATAATTGGTCATTTGCTTCTTATAAATAATGTATGAGGCTAAACAATCCACACAAGGAAATCATGACTTAATTTTCATTAATAATTCACAGAAAATGTCATTTATAAAAATTCTTTAAAACTATGATGCCAAAATAAAAGGTGCGTAATTTACAAACCTCAGTACAACCTCCGCCAGATCCTGAACAAATTCCGTTGGGTCCAGTTTCAAGATGTGTATGAACTTTAACGCTTGTTTCGTTGTCGTTCGGGTTTTGCGTCAGTTTTCTATCTTTATCAATAATGTATAAACTGCAAATATAAGTTTCCATATCAATGAATATGGTTTTGAATTTTAACTCTTAATTGTCATACATTGATGTGTTATTAGGCGATATTGTTAAGATCGGCTAGTTCGAAGTAACACAAGGGGTGAAGACAACAAGTTTTGTAAATTTTAACAAAAATAATTTATTTTTCTAGAAAACATGAAATAATGTAAATATGTTAAACAACACTTACGATTTACGGAAACGATGCAAATTGTTCTAAAGATATAAAACACAAGTCCTGTGAAAAGTTCTAAAAAAAAAAAACAGTCTGCTGAAGTTCAGTTCTGGTCCCAAATGGCGGAAGATGACGTCACACGAAGGTTAACAGAAAAATCCAGAATTTACACAATAAAGCACAGTTTGTATTGTTCCATTCTAACTTAGAATATTTTCGGAACATGTCTTTGTCCAAACCAGTAATGTTCTCCAGGAAAACAATTTAGGGAAACGCAGTAAAATTAGCTCCACTAACAAAATACATTTTGTTCTACGCAGACATACGAACAGAAAACTTATTCTAGCACAAAAATATCTTTTTTAAGGTAATAGAAGTTGTGTAACTATAGGACGCTGTTTTTATTCTGGTTGTTACTCTGACTCACTCTCGAATGACTGTCTTACAAAAAACTAAGCATATAAACGAAGCTAATACGTCGTTTGAATTACACGCGCACGGAAGACGCGTGCAATTTCGCAATATATCTGGACATTAGGGAAACCTGACCAAGTGTCAGCCAATCGATTTTATAGCTATTCCTGAATGTTTACTTGTAACAAAGTTGCCATCGTAAGTAGTATAGGGGGGTATTATGGCGTCAATGGAAAAATACATTGCAAACACCCCAGGGGTACTTTGGCGTCAAGGGGAATTTAACATGGGGAAATTTGTTGTTGTTGTTGGGCTTAACGCCATTTTTCAGCACACGATAGGCTATTCATGGCGGCCAGTATTAATGGTGGAGGAAGAAACCGGGAAATCACCGGAAAGAACCACCGACCCACGATAAGCTACTGGCAAGCTTTCTCACATATCTACATTAGCCGAATCCTAGACTCGAACACGCGCAGACAGAGTTGAGATGGCAGTGATCCATAACGGACAGCGAATTAGACCACTCGGCAACTCGGGGCCCCCATGGGGAAATTTAACGTGGAGTGAATGGGGAAATGTACACAGAGACAAGAGATTGTGCTAATTTAGCGTCAATGGGACTTTAACGTCAAAATGGGTATATCAAAATTGGTGACAATGGGAATTTAACAATAGAATGTCGTCTTGAGGTCAAAGGTAATTGAACATGGGTGGCATCATAGAGTTTATAGGGTCAAATTATTTAAGGGTGACACGTATTTATAGGACAAAGGGTTGATAGGTACACATATCGATGTACAGAAACAAATAAATGTACATCCAGTCACACAAAAAGAGGACAAAGATGTTCCGAAGTAAGATTCAGAGACAGAATAATAATAAGAACAATAGGAAATAACAAGAAATAAGAAACAATAAGAAAAGTCTATTGTATGGGTACAAAACATTTATTCAATTATATACATGGGCTATCTGGCCTGTGCTATGGTCTAAGCACGATCCATTTAATACATAAAAATATTAGACATGGAACAAACCTATTGACAAGTTATTTAGTTCTTGGTTCTAATAAGCTACCTTTTAAAATTAAAAGTTTATTTCTTCAAGAGAAACATGCAACGTAAATACATTTCATTAAAGAATGACATTTTTCATACTACAATTAATGTCCATTTTTAAAAAAAGCTAAAACAGAACATGTAACAAACAATCAAATAGGACGAAGTTCGTGTTTCTCTCTATTTCATTCACACACGTTGTTTAAATCTAGTCAGCTATCACTTGTGTGGTCAGTGTAGATGTTTCCCATCACATACTCTCTTTTATTCTTAAATCTGCTGTTATCTCCATTGTGCTAGGTACGCGTATAGGCAATCAGATCAATGGTGATTATTGTCTTCTTCCCATGGAGGTACAACGTATACCATATGAATAGTCACTTTTCCATCGGTGATGTCAAATCTTTCACTCATCGTCTGCATCGTCGAAGCAATAGCCATCTATAGTTTCGAAGAAGTTAATTCTGCAGATGCACTAAACCCGAGACATACAGGAGAGTTCAAACTGTCGTGATACATAGATAGGCTCAAAAGACCTCGATCTTTGACTTCACACAGACGTTTGAGTTCCTCTAACAGCGAGTCAAATAAGTCCGTAATAAAACCTTCTGTTTCATCGTCAGGCGCAAAGTCTTTAAATTTCACCGTGAATGTGTAAGTTGTCGTCTTAAATTTTATCGAATTCGCCGTCTGAATCATTTGGATGCTAAAATACTCTTTTAGGTCAATTGAGTCCTTTTCCTTCTTGGACGCACTTTGATGTGACGGTTAGGTGGTGAAAGAAGTCAATGATGTTTGTTCCTTCTTTTCTTTCATCTGATTAGAGTGATTCATCTTTCTCGACGTTTGTCCTCGCAATAAAGTGTCGTTCTTGGAAATTGTCCGTTTTTATACTGGGTGATAACAGCATGTCCACAAAGTAAAGTCTTGTAGTCTGGAAGTCGCACTGCTTGCACGTAGTTTGTCATGGCATTAGTAAATAAACAACTAAGATGTGGCACTGCATTGGTGGTGTGATTGTGAGGTACAGCATCGCACTCGGGTTTCTCGTTGAACTTGAGTCTTACGTTCGTTATTTTCTGTTTGAAAGTATTTATCTTCTCTCTTGGACTTGTAGTGACAATGAATTATTGGTCTTGAAAGTTGTCCCTTTCTATATGCTGAGCAATATCAGCGTGTCCGTACGGTAAAGTGAAGTGATTGGGAAGCCGTACTCGCTTCTGGTACACGATTTGATAGACTTTTTCCAAGGGTCGACTGAAGATTTGATGTGTGGGTAAACGTACATTCGTGTTTGGTTGGTAAGTGGTCACTTTAAAGTTTCCATCCTGTCCAGACTGCAGGGCTTCTTTGAGTACGCTAAAGTTTACCACTTGACTGGTGCGATAATTGAGAGTCAATCCTTTCACTTTACACTCTGTGTGCACTTCTCCTTGTGGGTCACGGTATTCGTATCCGTAATTTTAGGACCGCCACTGGCAAAACTTAGAATCTTTTCCTCGGGATGCTCGTTTGTCCAGGCTCCTAAACGGTCTACATCGATTTTAGGTTGCTGTTGACCCAAACGACTGATGTAGATGCAACTGTCCGTGTCAAAATACAACACACGATCTCCTAACAGTTCTAAAGCTTCATACAGTTTTAAGCGAGCATGAGCTGTCACGTAAGCTGCAATGATGACATTTCCAAATTCGTCGGCTTCTACAAAGTCCAGTTCTTCTTCGTAATTAACTAAGAGCAAGTCCTCACGAACGACGTCTACATGTTTCATGTATTTGGTTTTGTCGTAAATCAACTGGAAGTAGCTGGAAGGTTCTGACAAATACTCCGTCTTGGTTAAACACGGTCGTTGTGCCCCACAAACAATTTAACATCACTTTGGCAAACGATCGCCTTCCTTCGTTTTTTTCCACGTGGTCTAAAGTGATGCCTTCCTGCTCAAAGTATTTCTCTTTGAATTTTGTTTGGTCTTCGGAAATGTGACACTATTAAGGATAACCACTGGCTTCTTGCTTCAGTTTCAAAAAAGCATTCACGTACTCTGAGAAAATGTCTTTTTGAGTCTCGTCGCCCTTATGGTACTTTTCTGTCTTGGGAAAGTGGTAAATTTCGTACACTTCTAACAGTTGGTATCCCAGGTCCAAAGCTTTAAACAATTCTACACTAACCCACGTACCCGTCAAGGCACGTTCTTCATGTGTGTGCTGACAAGGGTGGTCTTGGTTGCACGTTTCAGTACAAGTACGACACAAAGGAAACATCAGTTTTCCTTGGCAATGATGTGGTAAAACGGGATGGTACAAATTCGAGGGAGACCAGACTTTGCACTTGATCAATCCTTCGTATTGTCGAATATTGTCCACGTCGAAGTGTTCGGTCAGTAATTGTGGGGGCCCTGAGGGAAAATGACAATATTTGCATACGTACGGATACAAAGAACACACGTCCAAGTATTTGATTTCTTCTCCTTTCTCCTCGTCGACTTGGTACAACAAACAGGTGGCATTCGTCCGTCCTCCGTACAAACTGTCCCTTGGGTTCAGAGGGTCCACCAGCTTGTAACTTTCCACGATACGCTTAAACTCGGGATCAGTTTTCAATCGCTTATCGTATTCGTGTTCCCACATTTCTATCACTTGGTATCCTTGCTCTTCTAACTTCATGCCACGTTGACAAGTAGCCTGGTACAATTCTTCCATAGTCCGTTGTAAAAACTGGTTTTTAGTGTCACGTTGAGGGTAACAGGTGGGACATCCGTGAAATAAGCAACCGTTAAACTCGTACACGATCTGTGGGTTATCTAAATCCCAGTCATCCACCGATGGTCTTTTCACCTCCTCTGTTGCAGGTATGTTGAATACATTTGTCTTCCTTGTCACACAAGTAATGTAACCAGCGTAAGGCTTTGACCGATTATTGACGTTTGACAAAATGGGTCGTTTGAGGACTAATGACAGCTAGTGTGTCTTTAGGCATAAATCGTTGGCGGTACACTAAGGAGCACGCTTTGGCAATAGTGCAGGCTTCTTTCAAAGGATCGATCCCTCCATGCTCCATGAACAGCTCTCGAAATTTTCCACAGCAACGCCGTAAAATGTCCACGTCGGAACGACAATATTTTAACATTTCTTCCTGAAAGTCGAAAGGGTCCGAGGCGTGAGTCTGGTACCATGAGTAGAAAGCTTCTCATTGTTCGGTATGCATATTGTCGGGGTCGTAGTAGTGAGCCTCAGGCAAATGGGATAGAACAGCATGTTGATTGGCTTCGGTATTGAAAAAGTGAGGAAAATAGCCTTTTGCCATTTTCGTCATGCCAAATGTTTTAGGCATGCGACTCAAAGGCATGGCCAAGTAACTCATCGAATCTTAAAATTCACTTGTCCTACTTGCATGGAAATGATTTTGGCTCCGTTTAAAGTCACTTTAGGACGTTCAGTACTTTCTTCCGTATAGTATCTTAACAGAAACTGTCCATCTTATCTCGAGAAATTGTGAGCCATCACCGTGGCATAACGATGACAATTTCCGTAACGTTCGATGTCTTCTTGGCTCCACGTCTCGTCGATAGGGTCTAAGACCCATTGGGCAAAATTGGTCAGTGTGTTAGGTCCCCTAAAGATTTTTTCACGTCCTCCAGGAATCTTGCTACTGTGAGGGCAATGAGTCAAGATAAACTCTTGGATGCATTTTTCGCACGCTCTGTGAGCCACGCAGAAATTAGGAATGTGAATGCCAGTCTCTTGCATGCATTCGAAATCGATAAAGATGAAATTGCCTTTCTTCTTCTTGTCTTCTTCCTTTTCTTTTTCTTCATGTTCAGAATGGTATTTTTGAATGTAGCATTGGTGTTCCAAGTCCACGATTTGGTGACAAATGTGACATCTTTTCTTTCCTGAACAGACGTGTGCCTTGGCATTATTGGTACGTATGGCTTGTCCACAAGTAGGGCACAATCTCAGGAGTTGACATGCACTTTTCCGCTGTGAACCTTGGGTCTTCAAATTTTGTTGGTAACAGGCAGGACTGACAAACGTTCGCTGACAAGCAGAGCAATGCACTCGTTCTTGTCCTTCGTCCAAACAGGGTTTAGAGGCTAAACATCCCTCACATTTCGATCCACAATGTTTGTGTTGCTCTCGATTGTTATAGCCATAGTCACATTTCTCACAGTAATAACTTTATGACAGGAATGCAGTGATACTGGTAATGGCATCAAAATGTTCATTGTGATGATAGATGTGAATGTATTTTCCGTCTTTGAAATCTTTGCTTCAAAACAACAGAGGTCCGCGCACTTCTTGAGGGTGCACTTTCAAGGTGTAACGTGGAGCCAAGACGTCTTGCAACTTTTGCATTTCAGGAATGCCACAGGGTGTATCTTTAGATAGTTCCGCTCGCTGTAACAGGAGTTCTGCCTCTCTTTGTTGTTTGGCTCGGTCCGATTGTTGAATAGTTTTCCATGCTCTTTTCCATTCTGCCGTGTTGTTCTTGTTGGCGTACGTTCGTCCCACCACGATGGCACGGGTTAAACACATCTTGTCTTGAGGGTTGTTAATTTGGACGAGGCTCTTTTTAGTACTGGGAAGGTTGTCTACTAAGAACACTTTTTTGCCATGTCCCGTCCCTTGGGGAAGAGAAACGTGGGTCATGAACAGTGTTGCTTTTCCGTCGGTGATGTGAAACTTGTTGGATTGTTGCACGTGTTGAATATTGTCGATGATTTTGGAAGGTGTCAATTCTGATGGACTGCTAAACTCAATCCATACGGGAGACTTCAAATTGTCGTGATGAATGGAAAGTCTCAAGCGATCGTCTTCTTTGGCTTCACATTGCTGTTTCAGTGTGGTTAACAAAGAATCCCACACATCGGTGATGAACTCTTCTGCTTTCTCTATCGGTAGGTCGGACTTGAAATCTTTAAACTTCACCCTGTACGTGTAGGCCGTGGTTCTAAATTTTCTAGAGGAACGTTTGTCCGTTTCTCGAATGTGGTAATATTTTTCGGGTGATACTGGAGACCTTTGGTTTGGAATAGACTCTCTCGGTCTGGTCGCAGACGTGGAAGGTGTTGGTTCAGGTTCGCTCATGTCTTCGATTTGAGTGAACACTTCATTTCGTGTGTGAGGCGATAAGTCACGCCGCTGCTTCTTATCTTCTTTTTCTCTCTCACTGAAATCGTGCGATCGTTTCATCTCAATTGCTGATTCAGAAATGATTTAACCAAGTTCTTTCTTTCTGTTTATATACCCCTCTCTGCCTCTTGTTTTGACAATGACATGGTATATTTCACAAGACAATTGAAAGTCTAACAGTTAGAAACTGTCGAAGGACTTATGCGAACGACAATGGTACATCTTAAATGCATATGCATCTTGACGACTCTTCGATTCAAACCCTATCGTGAAATAAAAATGTTGCAAGATAAAACCCAGAGAGTTGGTGTCATCAAGAGAACTATAAACGATACTGTGCCGTTAGGACACGTACGTACTCCAAAAAACAACATTACTCGACTACGATCTCTCATTTTCTGTCTCTTCTACTTTGTCGTTGACGACGATGTCAAACAACCCTGATTTAACAGACATTTTTCTTCATTTTTATATTTTTTTTAAAAAAAAATATACTATACCCATTTTTAACAGATCTACCCTTTTTGACATCAGCGACGATGTCTCCTATTGCCCTTACCACTGTAACTACACCTACAACGGCGATCTTAAGACCAAAGTATGAGACAGAAAGTAAGTTGTGAAGTTCAGTGAAGTTGTCTAAACAACAACTGTCAAGCCCCTATATTCCAGTTATGTTTGTCATAATAACTTTTGATACTTCACATTTTCTAAAGTGGAAATCTTTACATGCCGTACAAAAGTTATGTGGCTTTAGCTTTTGACACTTGCACACTCTCCACTATACAAGTGTCACGAGAAAAAATATCTATCCGATTTTTACCATTTTCAAAAACACGCACACACGTGCAACTTGACCTGAAAATCTGTAATATTTTTTTGTGGATATCCCACTGACTCGTTGCCGCTGATAGAGCTGATTAAGAACTGTAGGAATATCCCCTCAATATTTTACTGTATAAATATCACAGGTTTTATGTGTATTGTCTCTGTTCATCCATTATTAGCGTTTAGGTATGTTCCCTAAAGACACAAACAATTTTGAACAAACTTAATTCTGAATTAAGGTTTCTCTCTGTTTATACATTTTTTATTTTTTTTTTTTGAGCTGTTGGTACCTGGCAAATTACATCCAAATACCTTCTCAAAGTGGGATACATTTCTACACATGGCATTGCCTTTGATACATTCGGTTTTGTTTTTGGGGGGGGGGTTGGTTAGTCATCGCTATTCTTTAATTCTATTTTATGTATTTTTTTTAAATAGAAGATGTAAAATTGTTAATTGTTGTAAAGGGATTTATGTTGTTTAGTCTCTTGCTGCAAATGAAATAACTATACCAAAGTACTTAAGTTTGTTCAGTATTATTTTAGGCTCTACAAAAGGTACCAATTTTGTCTTGCAAGAGGATTGAAACTTTAAGTTACGCGGACGTGAAGCAAAACATACCTTTCTTAGAAAAGTTTGCCGACTTTGTACTCATTCTAGTCATGCTTGCCTTATATTTTTGTGTTTTAGAGATCTTATTTCATCTGATTTAAATTTCATTCATCAATGGACAGGACAGATTGGGTTATAATCCTTGAGGTTCTTTGTACTTTAGTTTATTTACTTCACACAAACCCCAATTCACTTGTTCAAAAAAAAAACCACTACCACTCAGTACTATATCATTTCTTACCACCTATGCGAACGTGTGTATGTCAATATGTCCAAGTGAGAAAATATTTTTTGGGACCAGTTTTAAAATGCGAACAATAAAGGTACAGTTAAGCAATTGATGTGGCAAGAAAAAAGTTACGGTACACAATACAGGATTGTAAGTTCACACTAGTGACAAGATCAGACGTGCTATTCTGTCACTGACCACTACACTACCTGCCCTGAATTTAGAACCAAACAAATGCGTCACTCATTGTAAGTGACTTCATTGGCTAACCGATATTTTCCACCGCCTTAGCTTCAAATCAGTTTCAGTTGTTATTCGCATAGCGTGAAGATCAGACGTGTTTTTTCTGTACCTGTCCACTAGTCACTTTACAAATAATAAAACAAATGCACAAACAATCGTACCATGGGTGACTCGTGGAAAGTAAAGTCTTACTGCGAAATAAAGCACAGCATCTTTGGATGTACTACACTGTGAGAACTTTACACCGACGTTTTTGACAGAACAATTTTAGTAGGATATGTCTCCAATTCACTCTTGCGATATTTTACAATAGTGAGTTTTTTTCCTATATGAGTAATTATTTCAATGAGATGTGTGTTTTTGAAATTTCGTAAGGAAAATATGTCATACAAACGTAAAAGTCGTGATATTTTAAAAGTAGGAATAAAATCTCTCTCTCTCTCTCTCTCTCTCTCTCTCTCTCTCTCTCTCTCTCTCTCTCTCTCTCTCTCTCTCTCTCTCTCTCTCTCTCTCTCTCTCTCTCTCTCTCTCTCTCTCTCGTAATTTTGATTGAAATCAAATGACATCTGTTTCGTTTGAAAATACCTCTCCAAAGTTGTGATCAGTAGTCACCATAATTACGTGAACTGTTCCGTTTTGTCATGTAATTTTATTTTCCAAAACTGAACACCCTAAAATTTTAGAACGATTATTTTCCTTCTATCAGGAAATCGTTTGATGAAATAAAATCATAACCTGACTTAAGCTTGTACAATTCAGTTATCTTAGCATTATCCTATTTTGGCACTGCATTTTGTCGCGGAAAAAAAAAGTCTAACATTAGATCTACCTTTTCTGTCTTCAAAAAGGCAACAAACATAGCTTTTTTTCAGGAATGATGCGAGTGACATTGCACTGTATAACCCTACCTTTGGCTAACTCTGAATTCTAAAACCAAAACATGCGTTCAGAAAAAATGTAATAATGTTCGACCTATCTTCTCTCAGTTGAGACTGTCGATAGAACAAGGCGCGTTTTGGTGCTGCTTTCTACCCCGCCCTTACATTTGTTAAAACTTTGCAACATTGTTGGCAGCCTGCGCTGCGAAACACAGGACATCTCTTAAATCTAGGATACACAACAAAATGTTAAGCAGTCAATCGACAATAAATATCACACAACCTTTGTTTTAATATATATCAAATTGATGAATGAATGAAAATAATGAACATTTCTTACATAGAATGTGCGGTTGTCTTCATTACCTTTGTCCTATAATACCGCAAGAAAATAAACAGACCCAAAAATAGTGTTCTACTTTTTTGGGGTGATTTTAAAACCATTCTTTCTTTCAGTAATGCTAATTCTGTCTGACCATCTCTCAAAACACTTCAGACTAAAGTACCGTCCGTTCTACTGTCACCCAGTGCAGTACCAATTGTGTGCGTGCTTTCGCTTACACATATATCGTGCGTCCCTAAAATGACTGTCACATCAGAGATGCAAAAACACTTCCAAATTATTGACAATACTTCTCAAAATGTGTTGATAGATGTTTGTGCAAGCTATCTCAGTGATGATATACTTATCTCATCTTCAACAGCATCTGCGTCTACAGAGTGAAATCGAGAGGTTGAGCTCAAACTCAAGACACTTTTGTGGTAGTGGATTGTAAAATGAAAAAAAAAAAAAACCCCAACCCAGATCTTCATGTTTCAAACGAATTTATTTCTTGACTAAATTTTAGAGATTCACAATATGATGTTCCAAACATATCATGTGTCCCTAAAATTCAGTCAAGAAATAAAATTGTTTGAAACATCATGAAGATCTGGGGGGGGGGTTTCAACAACGACCGTGTTTACCCAAGACGGAGTATTTGTCAGAACCTTCCCGCTACTTCCAGATGATTTACGACAAAACCAAATACATGAAACATGTAGACGTCGTTCGTGAGGACTTGCTCTTAGTTAATTACGAAGAAGAACTGGACTTTGCAGAAGCCGACGAATTTGGAAATGTCATCATTGCAGCTTACGTGACAGCTCATGCTCGCTTAAAACTATATGAAGCGTTAGAACTGTTAGGAGATCGTGTGTTGTATTTTGACACGGACAGTTGCATCTACATCAGTCGTTTGGGTCAACAGCAACCTAAAATCGATGGAGACCGTTTAGGAGCCTGGACAAACGAGCATCCCGAGGACAAGATTCTAAGTTTTGCCAGTGGCGGTCCTAAACATTACGGATACGAATACCGTGACCCACAAGGAGAAGTGCACACGGAGTGTAAAGTGAAAGGATTGACTCTCAATTATCGCACCAGTCAAGTGGTAAACTTTAGCGTACTCAAAGAAGCCCTGCAGTCTGGACAGGATGGAAACTTTAAAGTGATTACTTACCAACCAAACACGATTGTACGTTTACCCACACATCAAATCTTCAGTCGACCCTTGGAAAAAGTCTATCAAATCGTGTACCAGAAGCGAGTACGGCTTCCCAATCACTTCACTTTACCGTACGGACACGCTGATATTGCTCAGCATATAAAAAGGGACAACTTTCAAGGACCAATAATTCATTGTCACTACAAGTCCAAGAGAGAAGATAAATACTTTCAAACAAAAAGTAACGAACGTAAGACTCAAGTCCAACGAGGACAATCACACCACCAATGCAGTGCCACATCTTAGTTGTTTATTTACTAATGCCATGACAAACTACGTGCAAGCAGTGCGACTTCCAGACTACAAGACTTTACTTTGTGGACATGCTGTTATCACCCAGTATAAAAACGGACAATTTCCAAGAACGACACTTTATTGCGAGGACAAACGTCGAGAAAGATGAATCACTCTAATCAGATGAAAGAAAAGAAGGAACAAACATCATTGACTTCTTTCACCACCTAACCGTCACATCAAAGTGCGTCCAAGAAGGAAAAGGACTCAATTGACCTAAAAGAGTATTTTAGCATCCAAATGATTCAGACGGCGAATTCGATAAAATTTAAGACGACAACTTACACATTCACGGTGAAATTTAAAGACTTTGCGCCTGACGATGAAGCAGAAGGTTTTATTACGGACTTATTTGACTCGCTGTTAGAGGAACTCAAACGTCTGTGTGAAGTCAAAGATCGAGGTCTTTTGAGCCTATCTATGTATCACGACAGTTTGAACTCTCCTGTATGTCTCGGGTTTAGTGCATCTGCAGAATTAACTTCTTCGAAACTATAGATGGCTATTGCTTCGACGATGCAGACGATGAGTGAAAGATTTGACATCACCGATGGAAAAGTGACTATTCATATGGCATACGTTGTACCTCCATGGGAAGAAGACAATAATCACCATTGATCTGATTGCCTATACGCGTACCTAGCACAATGGAGATAACAGCAGATTTAAGAATAAAAGAGAGCATGTGATGGGAAACATCTACACTGACCACACAAGTGATAGCTGACTAGATTTAAACAATGTGTGTGAATGAAATAGAGAGAAACATGAACTTCGTCCTATTTGATTGTTTGTTACATGTTCTGTTTTAGCTTTTTTTAAAAATGGACATTAATTGTAGTATGAAAAATGTCATTCTTTAATGAAATGTATTTACGTTGCATGTTTCTCTTGAAGAAATAAACTTTTAATTTTAAAAGGTAGTTTACTAGAACCAAGAACTAAATAACTTGTCAATAGGTTTGTTCCATGTAATATTTTTATGTATTAAATGGATCGTGCTTAGACCATAGCACAGGCCAGATAGCCCATGTATATAATTGAATAAATGTTTTGTACCCATACAATAGACTTTTCTTATTGTTTCTTATTTCTTGTTATTTCTTATTGTTCTTATTATTATTCTGTCTCTGAATCTTACTTTGGAACATCTTTGTCCTCTTTTTGTGTGACTGGATGTACATTTATTTGTTTCTGTACATCGATATGTGTACCTATCAACCCTTTGTCCTATAAATACATGTCACCCTTAAATAGTTTGACCCTATAAACCCTATGATGCCACCCATGTTCAATTACCTTTGACCTCAATACGACATTCCATTGTTAAATTTCCATTGTCACCAATTTTGATATACCCATTTTGACGTTAAAGTCCCATTGACGCTAAATTAGCACAATCTCTTGTCTCTGTGTTCATTTCCCCATTCACTCCACGTTAAATTTCCCCATGTTAAATTCCCCTTGACGCCAAAGTACCCCAGGGGTGTTTGCAATGTATTTTTCCATTGACGCCATAATACCCCCCTATACTACTATCGTACACGGCAAGTGCTCACATGAGTCACATTTACAACTTAAGTAAACACGATGTTTTAACAACATATTTGACCCAAGCTAACATAAATCGTAATAATAATTACATTTGATGAAATAAAATGAAAAAACAAAGATTTATACAGAACTGATTCATTAACACACACACACACACACACACACACACACACACACACACACTTTAACTAAAGGGTCGTAACAATATTGTTTCCCTTCTGTTTCGAGCCACTTATCACGATGCCAATTTTATTTTGTTCTTTTTCATCTTTCGGAGGATAATGGGAGGTAGCCTGTAAAAAATTTTCAGACATAAAATCTGAAATATAAAAGCTAAAAGCAGAAACATGGATTTTAGATGATTTGAATACATATAAAAAGTGTTTCGAAAATTAATTCTATCGATATTATTGTTAATAGCCAGGGGTCTGAACAGAAAATTGTGAGAGCTATCGATATCATAAGACTTCTTAATATATCAGAAGAAAAGAAATGCCTGCATTTTCTTGACTGGAGATCATTTATCCAGGTGGATAAAATCGGTGCTTTTGAAAACAAAATAGAAGTAACCACGGTAGCAACAGTATTGCTTGAGAAATTTATCTGTACATTTTTTGTGTACCTTCTATGTTATTTTGCATTTTTGGTCAAGGCCAGCCAGTTGAAAGCGATGTCTTTCACGAACTGTCATGTGATGAATTAAGATAAACACATTTTCCTACCATCTGCAATGCAATGGAATAGTGGAAAAATACAAATGAACCCTGGGTCAGATGCTAGTACCTTGCTCAGAAGACTGGCCAGAGAACACGTATCATCTTCTACCTCATCAACTATATGGTATGCTGCGTTTATTAACAAACTTCCACTGGAATTACCTAGCCTGTACTAAACGTAGTACTCTTCATCTTAGCAGTCAAGGGATTTGATAATTACCTACATCATGATAAGATGGCTCCAGATTTACAACAGGAACGAGTGAAGTCACTTTGTAAATCGTGCGTGAGTTGCAGGGTCGCTCTTTATGAATTCAGCGTTCCTAGAGAGCAGTTATTATAACTTAAAAGTTTTATTGTATCTAAATTTAACATAACACTATGTACATTTGTGAAGAAAGTGATCTTTCTGTAATCAGGATTATATATATATATATATATATATATATATATATATATATATATATATATATATATATATATATATATATATATATATATATATCGATGGTGCAGAATATATTCATAATCAAACTATTAGTACACCTTGGGTGGATGTCCTGAATAATTCATACGGCTTGCAACCTTCATCTGAGTCGACAAAAATGTTCTCATCTTTTCGTCATGGTATGTCACAAGCCTTACCATCTCTAAGGAATGGGCAAATGTTCATGACTGATTTAAAGCCGAAGAAAAAAAACAGAGATGGATTACTGTAATAGTAATCACGCATCTACGAAACCCGAATCACATCACCATAATGAGCTTCCTCTAACAGTGTTCTGAGGGAGTCAGTATTATCTATCTCCCAAAATTTCTCTATGCGATCATGATTCTATGAGAAGGCGATCTGATTTCACTCAATTAATGATGACGTTCCACAGTGAGGAGTAAAGATACTTCACCGAAGTTCTCTGTTACATTCCATAGTATCCCTATTGCCCGAACTTCGAAATAGGAAGTATCGCTGTACCTTGCAGGGCAGGGATTGCAATATATCGAGCCACTGGGATGTTTCTCAAGAACCAAAAGTGCCTTTGATATCGATACGTTTCAAAAGTTTGCTTTTTTTATTTGTAGACACCATGCAGCTTCGTGCAAGCACATAGACTGGTTAGAACTTTAGAATCTCACCTCCATACATAAAAACACAAAATTTCATGAAATGACAAAAGGTTTTTGTATTAAATGTCGCTCTGGATATTCATTGGTATAGTCGGTAATTCAATTTTTAAAATATTACACTGGAGTCTTCAGTCCCACAGCCCTGACACGTTATTTAGAGGTGTACATGTAAGATGCACAAACATATGTTGTTTGTTGGATTAAACCTGCTTAAAATAATTTTTTTGGTTTGGTCTTTGAATCTAACCAGGTATTCTTGCTTAGGAGTCTAGTAATCTAACCAATGTGCTATCAGCCTTTATCACTTCAGTACACTTGACGGATCGATCAAAACGCTATGTTCCAACGCTCTATTTTCTCCAATATGTAATACTACCTCTTGATGTTTGCTGAAGAACTGTCACTCTTCCCACAAAGCCAACTATTTGCTATTGCCAGATACAGCTAAGCGCAAAACAACCCTTTCTGTTGATTGCATGCTTAAAGATGGACCTCTTTGTCACAGGGATCAACACAATTCCAAAATGGTACTAACAAGTGATCAACGAACAATTATCTCAATTACTCCACTTGCTATCTGTTTACGGCCATTCCTATTGAGAATAGCATAGTATTACGACTGACACCTTGAGATTAACAATTCACTCAGTTTGAGAACTATTTCTTCAAAACATCTTAGAATCAAATCACAAATTTCTCAATGATTTTTAAATGGAAACGGAATTAAAAGCAACCAAGGCCACGCCTTTCCCAGTGGTTACATTAAGAATAAACGGTATTTTTTTTAGACTTGGATAAATAAGGAATCAGTATTTATATTACAGAAAAATATCAAATGTTTTCATCAATAAATGTTGATAGTAAGTAAACGAAGGTTCTTGAAAGGTATAGCTTTAATCGTTACCCTTAGTATTATGAATGACTATAGTACCTTGTCCTGTTTAAGGTCCGGTCAATAATGGCATATGACATAAAGAATGGATTATATGCTATGTCGGACGCCCTGAGGTTGAATAACCCTGAAATTATAAGCAATAATTATACTGACTCATTTGTGATTCTCATGAAGTAATGACAATACGAGCCTTTACAAACATGAAATGATGAAAATATGAACGTTTAGAAAACATACTTAACACAATTTCTAGATAAGCTTGAGACAAAAGTAAAAAGAGTAAAATTCATAGATTCATTTACTTTACAAAATAATTAAGTATAAACACCCTGAGAATAAATTATAAAATGAGAAAAAGTAAGAGATACTTGACTCTCATATTCACTAATTGCTAAGTCTGCTTTAAGTTACCTGAACAAGGGCAAAAGGGTAATTTGTAATACTCGCTCTCCGGAGACATGACATTGGAATACATTATAATATGAAATTATGATCAAAATAAACAAATATTTATTTCAAACTTGAAATTATAATATGAAGAGACAATAAATACTCACTTTGCCAACAACATCAAACTAATATTATCTCAATTTTAGCATGCTTCTCATATAACTGTCCCCAGAGAAACCGTGAATACTGATTACATCGCCCTAGCGATGAATTTCAATACATGCGCCAACAATGTCTATCAAATATTCACCAGTGTGCCCTTGAAACTTCAACCAACATTTTGCAACATAGTTTTCCTCAGTTTCCCACCCCCACTCTACGTCCCCAGAGAATTGACCAAAGTTTTATAAACGCTGTACTTTTGAAAAGACCGTTTCTTGTCATACCAGAAGGTTTCTGGTATCTATATTAAAATGGTACAAGAAAAATTGCGTGACAATGCAACCTTATGCACATCACGGCATCTTTGATCACATAATTAAGACAGATGCTATTCTGAGCGCGCGAAAATAATTATTCAAACTTTTTCATATGTTTCATAAAGCTTCTAACAAACATGTAAAAAAAATGAATATTTACATGCAGTTTCGTCTAGGCTTGTAATAACCATGAGATCCACGTATTTTTCTGCCATCTTTGTGTGTATGTCGTTGATTTTGTCCTGCCAGCTTCGTCCTGTCATGGGTACATGTAACAAAGTTAGTAAAGATAGAAATTAAAAGAATTTCCATAAAAGTACGTTTTGGCTTTAATTATTCGCTGTAATTTCATGTTTATTTTGTGTCCTATTATCGAATAAATAATGATAGGGAAAAAAAGACAGGATTATGGTCAATTTTGTGACATTCTGTCAACCACAAAATGAAATTTCGACAAGACAAAATATTGTTGGTATATTTCGCAGAAATCAACTCTAAAATGTTTCAAAATGCCTCTAAATGAATGTTCTAATTTATTTTCAAGTCATACAATAATTGCAAAGATATTTTTTATTATTTTGTAATTGAATCGTAACCTAGATGGATACGAAGTACCTGTGTAAATCCCAACATCTGTTAACAAAACGCTGTCATTTTAATTATAGATTATGACCGCTTTTTAAAAAATGTACCTTTCAGCATATCTTAAAATAAGACTTTACAAACCGATAATGCTTATGGACTTAGATAATTTTACCAAAACAAGCCTCATAATCGTGTTTTCTCTATAAATATGTGCTCAATATGTATGTCAGAGGTCTCAAGCTCGAATTTAACGTAAGAATGTGCAATGCTAAATTTAAAATGTGCTTGTCAAAAAAGATATACAGCAACTATTATGAAAAATAACTTATGATGTGCTGTGTATTTGTATATCTAAATAATTTCTTCACTCTTAATTTCAGTGGGGGTTTTTTATACTAATTATATAAATCAGGCCGAGTTTGTCACGCTTCATAAAAGTTTTAAAAAGTAAGAAAAGGGTATGAAAAATGATCTTTAAAAATTATATATTCTAATTGTAGTAGTTTACTTGAAGCTCAAAAATTATGCATGCTTAATTGGATGATCAGGTGCTAACCTGACTAGATGATTATCACTCGATTAAAATAGTGATACTTGACACTTCATATTTATAATTTTTCTTTGTATATGTGTTAATTAATGTATTTGTATATTTTCATTTTAATACATTAATACAGCTGTATTTTTTTCTTTTCATTGTGTATTTTGTTAAGATAATAATATATTTCAATGTTTTCATTAATAACAATTTTACGTAATTACCTTTGTATGTTTTCAGTTCTATATTGATACATTTGTATGTTTTTATTTGAGTTTTTTTATTTGCACCTTGATTATTTGAATTATTACTTAAATTAAATGACTCTGCCCTCGTCGTATGGTAGCTTAGAGAAGGCTGATGGCAACATTGTCATTTTGCTTTGCGATGATATTTAAGGACTGTCATTTTTAATTTACTGGTTGAAATTTGGCTAGAATTAAGAATATGCATTTTATTTTTGAAGGTATGGTATTTTTATGTTTATTATTGTATTTTCATATATATATATATATATATATATATATATATATATATATATATATATATATATATATATATATATATATATATATATATATATATATATATACATACATACATACATACATACATACATACATCCATCCATCCATCCATCCATCCATCCATACATACATACATACATACATCCATCCATCCATCCATCCATCCATCCATCCATCCATCCATCCATCCATCCATCCATCCATCCATCCATCCATCCATCCATACATACATACATGCATGCATGCATGCATCCATCCAAATATCCATCCATCTATCCATCCATGAATGCATGCATACATACATACATACATACATACATACATACATACATACATACATACATACATACATACATACATACATACATACATACATACATACATACATACATACATACATACATACCTGCAAACTGCATAGATAAGGCATTAATAACAGTACTGGGCATCGGAGGCCTCATTGTAGTCCAGATCTGATCAATAAGCTCGGAATTCACCTTCGAAAGCGAGATGTTGTATTTCTGCAAATCGTCTGAGTAGGATTTCCATCGAGCTTGATAAATGAAAAGGCAGCTTTTACTAACGTAATGGTGGGATAGCTTATATATAACAACAAGACAGCTTTTAGGAACGTAATGGTAGGATGGCTTATATATAACAACAAGACAGCTTTTACTAACGTAATGGTGGGATGGCTTATATATAACAACAAGACAGCTTTTACTAACGTAATGGTGGGATGGCTTATATATAACAACAAGACAGCTTTTAGGAACGTAATGGTGGGATGGCTTATATATAACAACAAGACAGCTTTTAGGAACGTAATGGTGGGATAGCTTATATATAACAACAAGACAGCTTTTAGGAACGTAATGGTGGGATAGCTTATATATAACAACAAGACAGCTTTTAGGAACGTAATGGTGGGATAGCTTATATATAACAACAAGACAGCTTTTAGGAACGTAATGGTGGGATGGCTTATATATAACAACAAGACAGCTTTTAGGAACGTAATGGTGGGATGGCTTATATATAACAACAAGACAGCTTTTAGGAACGTAATGGTGGGATAGCTTATATATAACAACAAGACAGCTTTTAGGAACGTAATGGTGGGATGGCTTATATATAACAACAAGACAGCTTTTAGGAACGTAATGGTGGGATGGCTTATATATAACAACAAGACAGCTTTTAGGAACGTAATGGTGGGATGGCTTATATATAACAACAAGACAGCTTTTACTAACGTAATGGTGGGATGGCTTATATATAACAACAAGACAGCTTTTAGGAACGTAATGGTGGGATAGCTTATATATAACAACAAGACAGCTTTTACTAACGTAATGGTGGGATGGCTTATATATAACAACAAGACAGCTTTTAGGAACGTAATGGTGGGATGGCTTATATATAACAACAAGGCAGCTTTTAGGAACGTAATGGTGGGATGGCTTATATATAACAACAAGACAGCTTTTAGGAACGTAATGGTGGGATAGCTTATATATAACAACAAGACAGCTTTTAGGAACGTAATGGTGGGATGGCTTATATATAACAACAAGACAGCTTTTAGGAACGTAATGGTGGGATGGCTTATATATAACAACAAGGCAGCTTTTAGGAACGTAATGGTGGGATGGCTTATATATAACAACAAGACAGCTTTTACTAACGTAATGGTGGGATGGCTTATATATAACAACAAGACAGCTTTTAGGAACGTAATGGTGGGATGGCTTATATATAACAACAAGACAGCTTTTAGGAACGTAATGGTGGGATGGCTTATATATAACAACAAGACAGCTTTTAGGAACGTAATGGTGGGATGGCTTGTATATAACAACAAGACAGCTTTTAGGAACGTAATGGTGGGATGGCTTATATATAACAACAAGACAGCTTTTAGGAACGTAATGGTGGGATGGCTTATATATAACAACAAGACAGCTTTTAGGAACGTAATGGTGGGATGGCTTATATATAACAACAAGACAGCTTTTACTAACGTAATGGTAGGATAATTCTAATGTAACTTTGTACTGGATAAATTGAAAGATGACTGGATTATAGTACTATCTGCCTAATATACTACACTCCAATTATGTAGTTACTTGTACAGTCTGAATCATGTTGATACATCTACCTGAGGTGCATTCCAGTGGACTGTACCAAACGCCTAAAGTTACAGAGACTAATTTAACCAATATGTTATTGCTTAAAAGTGAAAACAACCTTTTGACAACTATCTAGAATTTCAATTTCAACAAAACATGACTAGATTGGTATTTAGAATATATTTTACTGCTGACAAATAAATCTGTATTAACTACTTTTATTTATGCTGAGCCGTGAATTACGAGAAATATTTTAAATACTTCTTTGATAACAAGGTAACAATGACATTATTCCTAGATGGTTACGTGGCCAAGTGACTAATATGGCCCTTTCCCGAACCAAACGACTCGAATTCAAATCTAGGTGAGAGCAACTAAATATTTTTTTTCTCAATGTGGTATGCTACTTTCAATTGAAAAGGAGAATTAACAAATTATGAAATTGTTTTATGTTCTATGTGAATAGCCACTGAATAAAGCCGAATATAAACGGTGAACATTGCGGAGGACATTGTGCGATAACATCAAACCGGTATACAGTACTTCTTGCTGTCCGATACGTTTGAGCATTAAATAAAAAGAAAATTTCCTAGTCAGGGCGTGATGGTGGGGTCCGGGGTTTCCGACCTACCCCCCCCCCACTCCGCTAAGAAAAATATAACAAACAAACAACCAGATACACACAAAAAGACGTAGAGTAGCTTGTTGCTTGAAATTTGACCATCGTTTTATTCTTATGCAAGTTTATTGGACATTATGCACGCTTCGACCAAAAAGACACAGACTTTTACTTTTATGCCCATTCTAGGAAAGTCATGACCTTTTTGAAATCTTGGAAATTCCTTCCAACGCTTGAACTGACCCGGCTTTGCTTGCTTCGAGAGAATCACAGATGTTTCATCTCGTGGGTGAAACAAAAGTTTTTCACCACTCTATGAAGCATATATATAATTCACTCGGTATAAGCAAATATCCTCGCTTATTAAGTCATTTAGGTGAGGCTTTTATCACAGACCTGTAATATGCGTGTTTCTAGGAACATTAACCAGTACCTCGACTGCTTCATTTTCAATTAAGACTTTTGTGTAAAACAGTGTTGACATTTTTAATGATAGAATGTAGCTAAACCCAGACTCGTGTCATCTTGCTACACTTTCAGAAACGAGAAGAGTGTTCGTATTGTTTCCTGAATCATGACGTCACTAATAGTTAAACAACGTACAAGGAGCGTTAGGACTACCACGCATACATAATTCCTGATTCAAGTTGCAACATCTAAATGGAAACCTGTTCGATGAACTTTAAGATTTTTCCTTCTATACATTGAAAATATTCACAAAAATCGTTAGTATCCCTAATGGTTCATCTAGACGTATCTTGTATTGTAGTGGTAGTGGTGATGCTAGTGGCGATAGTAGTAGTGGTAAGATCAGGAGGTCGAGGCGTTTTTAGATAGTGGTGGTGAATGTAGTAGTAGTAGTAGTAGTAGTAGTAGTAGTAGTAGTAGTAGTAGTAGTAGTAGTAGTGATAATTGTAATAGTGACAGTTATGTAGTAGTAATTGAAGTAGTTGTGTTGGCGATAGTAGTGTTAGCGGTGGTGGTGGTATAGTAGTAGTAGTAGTAGTAGTAGTAGTAGTAGTAGTAGTAGTAGTAGTAGTAGTAGTAGTAGTAGTAGTAGTAGTGGTAGTTGTTTACTTACAACTACTAATGAGGAAAGGACTGATGCCCACTTTCGAATTGGCAGTCAGAACAGATCGCAGCCACTCTGTAGTGGTTTGCACTCCAGTCTCACCTAAGGAAATGAATGACATCTTTAAATTTAAATAATATTTTGATGATAAACAGTTCCGACAATGTTAAAGAGCTAGAATGTCGATAAAATCTCACTGGGATATTTTGGTCAATGCTCGTTGAAACAAAATCTTTAAATTAATATAGTTAATATAGTAATGTAGTTAATAAATTGTGGAGTATACGCAATTGGTTATAGCGTCCCGTTTAAGGAATTATTAGATTTGTGTGATTACTTGTTTGGTTATTGGAATTTGGTGTAATAGAAATATTCCTTAGCCTGCAATAATTAGTCAATTACTAGGAGCAAACGTCACGGAGTGAAGTATTAGTTAGTTTCCATGATGCCATTGTTCACTTGCAGTGAATTCAGGTCAAAATATCATGAGTGTCTCTGTTGTACCATAGATCCTATTAAAATCTAGTGGTGTATATTAGTAGTGTGACTGCAGTGGCAGTATTCACGGTAGGAGACCGGTAAATTACACAAAGGAATAAACTAGAAGGGACTCGGCAGATATCGTTTATATCCCCATGGTGGCAAATGTGATGCAGTTTTCCTTGAGAAATGTGCCTTGAAATAATGAATTGACTGGCCAAAAGTGGCGTAGTTACAATAGTTCCCTTTGTTAGGGGAAAGTAATATAGTTTATACGGCTTGGACTGCGGACGGTTCTGAGACCTGATGAAGGAAAACTATGCAGATGTGCGGATATTTGGCAAGTTGAGAGATATTTGATCTTTTATTGATTAGAGTAAAATTTATGTATAGAATTGACACATCGGGCTTTCAGATTTACAACTGAAGTTTTTGGAAATTTGGGGAAAACTTTTGACTTTAACCAGAAATATCCCTGGCTTGTAACTGTATGTATGTATGTATGTATGTATGTATGTATGTATGTATGTATGTATGTATGTATGTATGTATGTATGTATGTATGTATGTATGTATGTATGTATGTATGTATGTATGTATGTATGTATGTATGTATGTATGTATGCATGTATGTATGTATGTCATATTATGTTTTGTGTGTGTATTGTTCGTATGTATGCTTTTTGGTATTGTAGGTACTTATTTATAAAAGTATTCTAAATGTATGTTATTATATGAATATTAATGTCTATATAAATCTTTGTTTTCAATCTATATTTATGTTATGACTTCATACATACATGCATACATACATACATACATACATACATACATACATACATACATACATACATACATACATACATACATACATACATACATACATACATACATACATACATACATACATACATACATACATACATACATACATACATACATACACACATACATACATACATACATACAGACAGACAGACCGACAGACAGACAGTCAGTCATCTAGTCATTAATATATACATAGTAGTATAACATAAAAGCAATGAAACATACTGAAATTAGATAGGCCTGACAACTTGATAACTATCAAATCGCAAATTTAAAGATCAACTCATTCAAACATAGGTAAATAAATTAGAGCTAGCTGTGGAGCGTTAATTCAGGGAGGCTTCAATAGTAGTCATACGCGTGAAATTTCTATCATTTGAATGCCTATATTCATGACATGACGTGTAATAATTATATATGTAGTCTAAAGTTTAGATAAGTATATTGGACACGAGTTCCTCCAGGGTACTTTTGGCGGAATAATTCATCGTCCTGATTAAAATCATAAGCATCTGGTGCCTTCCCTTCACATAACTGCATACATTTTGTGATGTCAATATTAGATTTTAACAAATAGGATTGATTCAAATAGCTAAAAATAAACAAACAAAAAGCAATGTAATACTTCGCCAGTAGTTGCGATTGTTCTCGAATCCATTACTTTTGAATATTTTCCGGAAATAAATGTGTGTGTGTGTATTTTGGATTTTTAACGTAGCTTTAACAATATTTCAATCATATCACTGCGATGATTGTAGTGTGGCAGTTTATAGTGAGGTCTATCACTGGGGTATCATGCCAGGCCCCAGACATCTGGCATCATGTCCCACCGGGTCATATTATCCTCACACCAGGCCGACCAGTCCTAACACTAACAATCTTAATGTTGAACGCCTAGCTAGGCAGCTGTTAGTATCATTTTTATAAGCCTTTAGTATAACAAGTCCGGAGTTCAAACCCACGATCTCAGGCATCTGAAGCAGACGGAGGCTCTAACCTCTAGGCCACCGGAGCGGTCTCAATAATGGTTGTAAAGTTATTCTTACATAGTAAAACGAAGCTTCCAATGCACACACATACACATACACATGCACATACACATACACACACACCACCAGCAACAACAACAGCAACAATTGATGCAAGTAATTGTACCAAACATTCGACAACGAACCTTCTTATTTTCTAAAGGAGGACTTTATGTTAATTTTATCGTCTTTTAAAAATAATGGTAATTAGAACTAGATCAAGTTTACAAACAAAAGGAAAACAATAAGAAATTAATTAACCTTACCCTGTCTCATAAGAATCCAATTACAGTCCAACTCAGCTTCGGCCTGAATGAAATACCGTCCGTCGGTCCATAATGCTGATAGATTGTTTGTAACAACGGCCATGCCTAAAAATAAAATCAATTTGAGAACTTCATACATTTTCTTAAATAACAAAGCCTAAAAATAAAATCAAGTTGAGAACTCCATACATTTTCTTAAATAACAAATCCCAACCCCAAAACTACCCAATAAAAACAAATATACAATAAAACTTTAATTTTTCGTTGCAAATCAGTTTCATTATTTTAAATTCTCGACGTGAACAGGAGAAATGATCTGCTTGGATTATAATATGAATAAGCAAAACCACTCAATCAATTATATTATTATGATTTTTGGACATCACAATTACAAAAAGTATTATGATCATTTTCGGATATTGCTCAATATCAATTATACACTTGTTCAAGTTTGCTTTTTTATGCCATAATACACATTTCCTAAAATGTCCATGTGGGTGGCCTATATGCTTATGACGAAAACATTTTAAAACTTATATTTCCTCATTTATGACAAATTAAACACATTTATAAACAAATGTTCTGTATAATTTCTCCCGATGTGATATTTTAAAAAATGAACTGGCATAAACTCAAACTTATTTCTTAAACTTCTTATTGTTACGGTGATTTTCCGGTTTCTTCCTCCACCATTAATACTGGCCGCCATGAATAGCCTATCGTGTGCTGAAAAATGGCGTTAAGCCCAACAACAACAAAAAGGTTTGCTCACATAATGAACAAACACAATTTTTTCTTTGAATGATTTTATGCCGTTATTGATGTCGTTTTCTTATTTTTCCTGATTACTGGCATATCCATCACCGTATCACAGAATCAAATGGATGTTTGTTTCACATATTGTTTGCATATCCCTTACCGTATCACAGAATCATATGCCAGATTTTGCTTCACGTTATTTGCATATCCCTTACCGTATCACATAATAATATGCCCGTTTTCGTTTCACATATTATTTGCATATTCCTTACCGTATCACAGAATCATATGCCAGCTTTTGCTTCAGGTTATTTGCAGATCCCTTACCGTATCACATAATCATATACCAGCTTTTGCTTCACGTTATTTGCAGATCCCTTACCGTATCACATAATCATATACCAGCTTTTGCTTCACGTTATTTGCATATCCCTTACCGTATCACATAATAATATGCCCGTTTTCGTTTCACATATTATTTGCATATTCCTTACCGTATCACAGAATCATATGCCAGCTTTTGCTTCAGGTTATTTGCAGATCCCTTACCGTATCACATAATCATACAGCAGCTTTTGCTTCACGTTATTTGCAGATCCCTTACCGTATCACATAATAATATGCCGTTTTCATTTCACATATTATTTGCAGATCCCTTTCCGTATCACATAATAATATGCCAGCTTGTATCTCACAGAGTCCTGTGGAATATTCTGCACCGTATTAAACAAAAATAAATTTAAAAAATGAAACATCTTGTCTTGAATACCAAAAGCATTATGATGATTTGAAGGCCACACGTTGTTGTGGTCATCACCTTCTGTCTATGATTATGTAGACGTTCTTTGGTCGGCGTCTTGTGGACATGATGATGATCAGCTACTGAGACGTTACAGATGTTGAAGGATCGTGAACAGTTATTATATCAATATATATAAGACATTGCTCCAATTATTCGGACTAAAGCTTTAGCTTAGTAAATATTCAATATTTTTGGCGCCCCATCTTGGATGAGCTTTATATTCTTAATCGAACGAATATTTAAGTTTCAGTACCCTCTACCTGCCACCAATAGACCATTTCGTGGAGACTTCGGCGAACTTCGTAATTTCCTCGGAATTTTGATCACGTGGCGGGTGGTCAACTGACCGCAATAGTCAATCGATAGCTGGTAGGCAAATAGTCTGGTCCCCTGCTTAGTATGCTCCCTAGTATAGTATAGCGGAATGCATCGCAGGGAGCATACTAAGCAGGGGACCAGACTAGTAGTCAAAACAAGGCGGACAATTCAGCATTAGCATCAACTGTTCCAACTACTTCAGCTTCGTTTATTGAGTTGAAAAATGCCTATTGAACAGTGATGATGCCACAGATATTGACAAAATTTAATATTGGAACCATCCTATATTGTTTTCTGGATTTTATAGCCATACGAGAGAGTAGCTATGAGCTGTTTACATCTGGACATATAAATGCGAGTATGGAAACGGTGTCGATGTTAAAAATTTAATCCCTTTATTTACCATAACACCGCATTTCATACATCGAGTTTCGTTTACCAATAAAAGGAATTTTTCGTATTAATCCGCAGTATAACAAACCTGGAATATTTTTCGACAGTAAAGCTGCAGAAGTCCCATGCATTTAGCGGGCAGGTAGCGGGCATTTCTTAATTTGTTTTAATCTGATACGTCTTAACAAAAATGTATGCCATTTTGTTATGTACAGATGCCTACCAGCGTTTGATTGGCTGGAGTATAAAGTGACTCGGGAGGTTTTTCGGATAATTACGGAACAACTCGGTTAAATCCGGTATGAAATGGGCTATTGTCAGCCAATTACCATTTGCTCCAAATTCCAACGGACTGTATGTACTCTCAAGATTTTATTCCGTGATTTTGACACCTGCCCAGTGTCACGTTATAACATACACAGATTTAATTACTAACAATTTCTAATCTGTCATTCAGTTTCTTCATTTTCATTATAAAACAAAAACTACTCCACGATAAAGCAGTACTTATTTCTACAAGTAATCCATTATTTAAAGAAAAACAGGCTATGCTAATTAGAACGCGTGGTTACCTAGAATTTGAGGATTAATCAGATTATGCGGTTAAAAAATGGATAAACAACTGTCTCATTTGCCACAGTAAGGCTAATGAAAGACTTTAAACTTCCGTCTTTAATGTTAAACTCTAGGAAGTTTACGACAGCTAACATCCATATTTAGGTAAAATCTTATCGGGTACGCATACATACCGCTGCTTTAACTCACCTGCCGATCCGGAAAACCCAGATATGTATTGCCTCCTCTTATCATAATCGGACGGATATTCACTCTGAATTTAAATGAAAAATTCTTCATTAATCTCAATAGGAAGGTTAAATAAACGTATGCAATGCACGATTATGGAATCCTAATGCAATGGTTTGGTTTGTTTCTCTCTTGGCATTTTACTTTGTTTGGTTTGTTTCTCTCTTGGTACAGTTGCACGTGAAGATTATCCCGATTACACTCCATTTTAGCGATGGTAATCAGCTGCGAATTGTATAAAATGCGTATTTGTCCTTTGTAGAGGCAGCTGTAGTATTTTGGGGTTTTTCTTTTTTTCGTGGCAGCGACAGGCAACTCCGTTATTAATCACTATCTTGTCTATCATTGGATATGACCGCTATACCGACCACATCTGCATCACATTTTAAATTTCTCAATAATCATAAATTTTGCAATCATATCAGCTCCCACCCAAGGAAATATCACTTTGGGCAAAACGTTGGCTTTTTTTAATTAAATCGTATTAATAATAGCATCCTTCCTAAACATAATGCGCTTTAATTCATGCAGGTATCACGAATATTAACAAAGCTGCAATTGTTTCAATTCATAATGCTACGACGTTAGATGTATTCATATGACGTCAATTGGCTACGAAGACTTCATATTTATCTAGGGCATGTCAATATAAAAGTGTTCATGGATAATTCATGATGTGTTAAAATATGCGTCACCTAATTCCTCGCCAATAAGACATGGCAGATGCTGTTAATACGTCTCATTTCAGAAATTTTGCAAATTTAAGTATAAATACCACAACTTATTTGTTATCTCACTTTCCAAGGAAATGGAAAGTCTTATATTTAGCTTATTTTCTTAACACCTGAATTGACCTGGGTTAACCTGGTTAACTTTAAATTGAACATGTAATTTATCTAATCAATATTTAATAAATTTATTACTAAGACTAGGTTTTCATAAACCAATTAGGGAATTAACGATAAAGAGAAAGAAGAATTTCATACAAACCTGATGTGCATCTTCTGATGGAATGATATAAGCTTGAATCTGTATCCCAGCAAACAGATTCCTCAGACTTCGTACTCGCTCACTCGTATTCACTCGCGTCGGAAGCGTTGTTCCAGTCTGCGACAGAAAGCATTATGGGATGGCATTCATTATAATAATGTGCCTACGTATTCATAAAATGTACTAATCTAATCATGGTATATTTAGAATTAACTGGTCTCGACTTAGAACTGACCAACTGTTACCAGGATAATGTCATTTAAAGACCATTTTCTTTATTCCATCTTTGTTTCTTACACTTCTTCTGCATCCATTTTTACAATATTACTCTTAAATAGAGGTAACTCTTGGAGCAATAGCACTATAACTCGCCTTGTGTATAACTGTAAATGGCAGTAATGGTCAAAGGAGCGGTCAGTTTAGCAACATTCATTGTTTAAAATCTTATAGTAAATAAACATCAGTATTGGTCAAATACTGGCTAAATCTTTCAGTTGACAAAATAGCCTCTTCGATAAAAGGTCTTCTTCAGATCACGTCAATTTTTACTTATGACTGCAGAGATCAATCAAAACCAAGGGTTGAATAATTCAGATTTTTGTTTTTCTAGGAAACTGATTTATCAAATAAGACAAAGAATTAAAATATAAACATTGTCAACAAAACGATTCGATTCCACAAATTAGGATTATAACGGTGAATCCTATATAATGCTCCGATAAGGACAATTTTACTTCTACTTTACAGGTACATTGTTACCATTGTCATCGCAGTAATAAATTAGGTATAATCCATAAACCGATCATGGTGTACACTTTTCTGACAAGATCCAGATGTACTCTTGCATAGTGTTCTGCTAGATCATGTTTACAGTCTAAACGAGGCCCTGGATACACCCTAATATTCTGTTGTATAATGTTACGAACCATCATGGTCTACACTGCACAAATAAGACCCATATCTGCTTTTGCATAATGCTCTCAGATAGCAGCAGAGAGGGTGGACCCTACAAAATAGATTTCGAGCAAACATTTGCCTTGATATTAAGAAGAACAACGACTAATCACCACATTGATTACTAACAATAATACTGACCATGAAATCATCACCGTACGTGACCCTTTCTGCTGCTACCAATTATTTGTCACAAAACAATTTTGTAGGGTTCACCTTTCCAATAAAATGTATCATAATACACCCTGCTGCTTTACATCAATAAAGATTTTGCCAGTGTCAAACAAAACAATTATTATCTCAAAAACAGCACCCACCACGTGTTGACATGGTGGGAAAGTGTGTCCTTTTGTTAAAGTTCGTGCGAATGCGACGCGGAACCCCAATTATTAAGAAAACTTGGCATCGATCGCCACCCCCGACATATGTCCGATACATGGATTCAAGCCATGAGCCTCGAGTGCGAGAGCCAGACACGCTAGCAATGCGCCAATGTTCCATTTAATATATATAATTTTTAAAAATGAATATAACACACATATTATTTGATAAGCACATTCTGAAGTGCTGTTTATTCACACTTTACTACGGAAAGTACTTGCATAACGGAGATATAATTACTGATTCTACATGTTGCGGTTTTTTGCGTAGTTGCGCTATAGCCCTAACTGTCAGGGGATATAACTGCTTCGTTATTTTATCGTTGTGACAGAATTATTTCCCTTGACAATCAAGGACTAATTATTATATCAATACGTTATAAGCAGTTACTTTTCGTGACACCTTCATTTTTGTAGGTCCACCCTCTCGGCTGCTGTGGATCTTTATCCAAATATTGTATCAAGTCCATTACGGTATCTTGACCTAGGATCATTTAAATTTAATTTTATGAAACCAAACGGGGTAGCTTGCGCGTGTGCAAAGAAATGTTTTAATTTATTCATGTCCATATCCCATGAACACCAAGTATAATAACTATTTTACAGCGTATGATTATCAACAATTAAAATATTACAGTTATCTCTGGTCAATTTTGGAATGTGTGTATAACGCTGTGTAACATAAACCATATGTCTACCTGGAGAATATATCCTAGCTGGATTTAATTGATTGTCCCTCATATCATCATCGTGTACTACTAAATTATTAATTCTTCCATCCAGGCCATCGACAGATGGAGCGTTATCAACATCAGTTGTAAGGTCAATAGCGTCAATGTCTTCATTTAACTATTTTACATTCTCTCTAAAATCTTTAAGTACTTCATAGCATCGCTGATCATCTTCAGATGGTGCTACAAAATATAATTTATCCCATTCAGTCATCTCATTATCAGATTAAGCAATAATTGTGTTTTGCCTGATCCAGATAGACCTATTATTATGAATCTATATTGTGTTCGATACAAGGCAGCAACGTCCACCACTGAATTAACAACAATAACAAAAAAAATGATAAAAACGCGCACTGACAGGTAAGAGTGAAAATGTGGTACAAAAAATACAAAATTTATTTCAAACACCACAATATGGGGGGGGGTGATA
The DNA here is from genome assembly GCA_016746295.1 of Potamilus streckersoni. NCBI lineage: Eukaryota > Metazoa > Mollusca > Bivalvia > Unionida > Unionidae > Potamilus > Potamilus streckersoni. Next base: position 847,935 of record JAEAOA010000682.1, read on the forward strand.
TCGCAGCTTTGTTGAAACAATTACCAATACTATCATGGGTAAAATATCGCGGGGAAAAAATCTTACAGGGTATAATTTTTGTGGGCCAGGAACTCGTTTAGATATTCGTCTTGTCAATCAAGATAAACCACGACCTGGCGGTATCCAATAAATAAGATTGATCAAGCATGTTACGTTCATGATATTGCTTATCGAGATAAAGATTTACAACAGCGACATCTCGCCGATATCAAATTCATTCAAGCCAAAGATAATATAAAAGATAAATTGCTTCGAGAAAAAATAGCTGCTTTTCTGGTAAAAGCTTTTATGAAAGGTAAAATTATGTTAGGGGCTGGGTAATTAATTATATTACTATTATAATGGAATCCATTTATTAAAGCCCAAGAGGATATTGGAGAGGCAGAGCAGCGATTAGTAAACATGCTGAAGCTGCAAAAGTCTCACGTGCTGTTGCTGCAGTGTGGTTAACACGACAAGCAATATGGCAAATCTTTCTACATCCACTTATAAAATTTCAGCATGCGTATTTTGATGTTGGCGTCCCAATGAAGTTCAACAAGCAAATATTTTTTACCGCACAATACTATTAAAACACGTGGACGTAAATCATATACCCCGTAACGATGGTTACGGACAACTACGTGACTTTTCAAAACAACCATTGCAACGTAATGTGACTATCATATATTTATATCCTGAAGACACACAATTACCACCGCGTTCAATTTTGTAAATTAGCACCCCGACGTCGATTACATTCAAGACAGGTCTGCATCACATTATCACATGTATGACCAAGATCACTATAAATTTTATCTACGGTGAACTGCTTTGGATTATTACTCAAATATTCCCATAGTATATTACAGTTACAACTTGCACAATCATTATTCTGTTGTTGGTTAATTGTTATAATAAATTCAACATCAATATCAAAATCACGATTGTTGTTTGACACATTTCTTATAACCAAATATTTTTTCTTGATACCCCAATAACTCCTGTGTCACTAATAGTTTGATTGTCATCTTCGGTAGTGTCTATGATACTTCTGTGTAGTTGAGATATTCTCCTGACTGCGAGTTAAACTATATTTGACCACTATTCTGTCATCGATAATTCAGATATTTGTATCAGGAATAGTTAGTCCTTGTGACGAATGTATCGTTATGGCATAACCTAGTTTCCACGGTGAGTTATTCATTCACATCGCGCTTTGAATAACATCAACATCCACTAAAGCAATATAATTTAACACAAGATTTTGTTTTCATTTCTTCCCGGAATTTCAACTTCAATATTTTGTCGTCGACTTTCCGCTTAGTGATAACATAATGGTACAGGTAACTTTCGAAATCTTTCCGTGTAACATAAATAATTTTTCTTGCAATTCATCACGAACTATTTTTCAACTCACAAATATTAAATCATTTGAACTCCACAAATTCCAAAAATCATTTATAGGAGTTTCCAGAATTATTTCATGCATTTTCTCGCATTGTATTTTATCTGACTGTAGTCTGATTTATCTTTTAAATTCTTACAAAGATTCCTCAATATCTCTATGATCATCGGTTAACTCTCATAATAATCCACAAATGTTTTTAACCACTCGTGCGAAGACTGCCCAACGAAAGGTAGTGGTTGGACATGATTTCCGCACATAATTACCGCAGTATTTTTTTTTTCTTAAATATAAAATAAAATAAATATTTTAGTGTTTCTAACGACACTGTACAAGCCTCATTCCAGATGATGATTTTGGGAATATATTTCTCACCCATTCACTCAGGTGCACACCATCTGAAGAAACTATGATAAGTTTGAGATTTGACTCCTCGTTGTTTTATTTCTCTTGCTAGTCTATGTGTAGGTATCAACACAATCATATCTGAAATCTGCCGAAATAATTCAACCGCACGCGTTGTTTTACCAGAACCTCCAGTTCCATTGAGATAAATGGTTTTATGTCTGGCCACGGGATCAAATACACCTGGTGATGCTGATACTGCTGATTGTCATTACAATTGAATATTTGATATCAACATCTGCTGTTTTAGAATAGTCAAACATACTTCCTTATTTTATTCTCCATGATCCCCACTCTCCGCTACCGATTAACGGTTTTACCAAATCCATGCTGCTTATATAACATGAATCCGTAGCGACTCTGACAGCGTAAAAAGGAAATTTATTTATCATCGAGAATAAATTTATAGAAACGTAAACGAACATAGATCTTAAATGAGTATATGCGGTGACTCACCATCAATATACCTCACGATTGTACATAACTTAATTCCGTCTGACGAATAAGAATTGCTTCTGTTTATAAATGTTCCTTTGTTCATCGTGTCAGCCATTATAAAATCTATCTCACATCGTCCATGATTAATCTTGTACACATTTTTTTATGATCGTACGAACCACCTTGAGTAAACTTATCGATTATTTCCTACCGAGATCTTTTCCAAAATTATTTTCATAATCAAATGTTTCTTTCGTTGCGGTAGACAAACTTGTTTCTGCGAATGATATGATATAATAGCTTCACTTACACTCAGCGATGTTAAGATTTCAGTATCAAACATGTATCATAATAGCACTATTGAAAAACGATATTTTTATGAGAAATGTTTACTAAACCACGCATAAAAATCGGATGAAAATTAATACAAAACTTAAATGATTTTACACAAGCGAATCCAGCTAAATCAAAATCAATTAATGGTCCATTTATCGCAACTCTGGTCATCTCCTGTGTCGAATGTCGAATGTATCCAAGAAAACTTCCAGGACAACACACAACCATATCAACGGATATAACTTTACGATGATCGTATCGGGTATTCCTTAATCCGCCATGCCCGTATTCGACACAACTTCGTTGGATATCTTCAAAGAATTCTCATCGTGTCGGCGTCCATTTTTTTTTTCTCCTGAGAGAAGTGCGCCGCAACTGAGGGAACTGTAAAACAATTATTCAGTAATTGTTTAACTTCAACTCATCAGAATTGTATTTCAGTGCAAGATTCTTCATTTCTTCATGGAATCGCTCCGATGGCCTAGTGGCTAAAGCGTCCGCCTCAGATGCGGGAGGTCGTGGGTTCGATCCCCAGTCGAGTTATACCAAAGACTAACAAAATGGTACTAACAGCTGCCTGGCTTGACGCTCAGCATTAAGAGGTTAGTGTTAGGACAGGTCGGGCTTGTGTCAGGATAATGTGACTGGGTGGGACATTATGCTACATGTCTGCAGCATGATGCCCCAGTGCTAGATATCACTATAAACTGCCCCACTGCATACATCGTAGCGATATGACTGAAAATTGTTAAAGCTACGTTAAAAATTATAATCACATCACATCGCATCATTTCTTCATGGAGAGATTCTCTAGGTTTTACAAAATTGATCGAAATTAACTGAATATGAACTCTGAAATAACCAAATAGATATAGGATCATATTTACTGATATCACTGATAGCGTCAAATATATAATTGTCATAAAACTTGACTATTCTATCTCGTGGAAATATTGTTACAGCGTCAGTCCATGCATGTGAGACGACTGCGATGCAAAATATTTAATTATATCAGTACCAACGATACATCTGTAGTAAGTTCTTGTTTGTTTTTCTGTAAATGATATTTTTCTGCTGCTACAAATGGTCTGACAGATACAGATCACCTAAGGTCAGCTCCAGTCTCTCACTCAGTTGTAGCCCTATGTGCCTTATGATAAGATTAGTGTGTGAAACTAGTGTGCGTGTGTTTTCACTGTTTAAATCAGTTCTAGTCTAGCCATTAAAATAGTTAAACCAAATCATGTCTTGTGCTATTTAGCAAACATAACAGGTTCTGCAAGAAACACACTTGTTCGTATCTGAAACGATGCGCTGTAACAAAATAAATCAATTGGTTCATTATATAATTTAGGTAGGTGGTAGTTTAGTGACTAATTCAAGACACCAATAGTACATCAAATTGAGGTTAATTTCTTCACCTACATCATCGTTTTGATTTAGCACTGCTAACATAGGTCCAGAATATACAGTTATTGTATAACGCCGTGAGTTATCGGCGAATATTGTACATGTTATAGTGCTGAGAACTTGTATGTATCACATCACGATGATAAACAAAAATATTGACTGGCTCGTATAATACTGATCTAGACGGTACTGTATATATTACACAGTCGGTAATCTTTTTATGTAAGAGAATTTAATGCCAATGACTGCTGGACTTCCAAAAAATTCATTAATATTTTTATTCATGTTAGAGAGTTTAATGTCTATAACTGCTGGACTTCCAAAAAATTCAATAATGTTTTTATTTGTGTTTCCAAAACGCTTGTACGTGAATAGTACAATCAGATCTAAATCCATCACTCATTGTCACCAGCGATGTAATCATCGAACTGTTGCTATCATCGACACAATTTTTGTTCCAGGGTCACCGTTTGATACCTGTTCTCTAAGACCAGTAATTGTATTATTAGACATATTCAGACGGCCAGTTATTGTATTACTGCCGGATATTAAACGATCATTGATCTCAGTTCTGATCGTGTCGTTGTTGCTGTCTACGTATCTTTTTGTTGCCGCATCATAGTCCGACTTTGGTTCTCTCACATTGATAATTGTATTTCTGCTCATTTTGATATCACCATAATTAATATCTCCAATTCTTCTGATGCGTCCAGCAGTTTATCTCATGAGTGTTAAAATTGATTCCTGGGAGTTTTTAATTTTAACGTTCTTAGTAAATACCGCAAACGTATTTTCAGTTGCATCTGGAACTCGCAGAATGATATCTGTCAACGGGATATTGCACGATTTTAATCGTCTTTGTTGATCCTAAAAAAATAACAACTTCATTTTGTTCCACATCTACGAGACGCAAAAGATTAGCTATCTCGTCCTTGTTATTATCAAGTGTTGCGTATTTGGATAATTCACCTTGAAGTTTGAGACTCCAATATCTTCCGAAAATATCTACCACTATATATGCACTAAGGCCTGTCTAAAACGACGGTAGGTGGCTATATCGTGTGGTAGTATAATCGTGCACGACTTTATGAAGCGGTTTTGTTAATAATAACACAGTGTAGAGTGCAGTAAGTACTTCAAGGCCACGTGTTGGTGGATCAGTTATTGTCTGTATTGGAAATGTTGAATACCATACGGAAGTGTTTTGAAGTCCGTTAACATATTTTAAAAATTCCTTCGGTTGTACCAACCCATACGATTCAAAATTGTTACGTATATGTAATTACATTGATTGTGTGTAAGCTTTAAAATTCTTTTTTTTCATTTTTGTTTTATTGTATTTAATTGAAATGAATATTTTTTTCTGAGTCTGGATTTTCTTTAAGTAATGAGATATATTTTGTATAACAAAGTTTATTTATTCAAGACGAAGATGTATTACGTGAGAATTATCATTTAGTTTGTCTTACCCTGGTAACAGTATCAACGGAAAGTTAAAATGATTGGTCAATATTAGGGGCATACATTCTGTGCGTGATCACTGTGTGTAAACATCCTATTTTATGATTGGCTTTCAAGTGGAGTGATATTAGCCTACGTGTGAAAATTAGCATAGTATGCGACCACATGAACAATCTTGCGAGAATCGAGAATTAAAATGAAGTCTGGGGTTTTAAATATGCATTTCATATATTTTTTTTCAGACAGTCATTCAACACATTGAATGTACAAGGTGTATTTTTTTTAATTTGTTGCCAGGATTGTTTGTTCTTCGTCTGATTTTTGGATTTAATAATTTATTTCCCTGGAAACTTAATAAATTAACTTTTATATATAAAAATATTCTGAAAGATATTCAAGGAAATTAATTCTGGAATTATTCGGAAACAAAGACTGTGATTCAAGTGAGGAATTATTGTTATTCATACATTGGACCATATCGACGTCATCACCTTCCATATTTGTACTTCGTCGGGACTTGAACTTGGATTCTTATAGGACTATTTAATGATAGGACTTGTGTTTTCATTCTTAGGATCAAATTTTGGATTATATTCACAGACTGTTAGTCCTATTTACCAATTTTTACATTCTTGTCTAGGAAAATAAATTGTTTTGTTAAAATATATAAAGTTTGTTGGCTTTCACTCTTTTCCTTGTTACTGAGTACGAGCCCTTGTCATGTAACAAAATAAATAATTCCACGTGGATCAATCGCGCATGCTACAGTGAGTACCTCAAACAGAACTTCCATCGAGATTGATGATATCGTTGTCGAGCTAGTTTAGCTTTGTGATATTCCATTATTGATATAATAATTATTTAATTAAGCCAACACCACCACAGCAGCAGGGAGGGCGACGACAAAGAGTGACTGTCCGACTGTTAAACAAACACGCCATAAAAATGAAAACACAAACGTCAATTATAGAGTAACAAAATGAGCAAACCCTATTAAAGAAGTCTCGTTCGGTTAGAGGCTTCGCTTTGACGTTATTTGCGTTGTATTTTAAATTTTGTAGGAAGCCTTATTTTACAAACCTAAGCCTCCTACAAAATGTGGTAGGATTCACCCTCCCTGCTGCTACCTTGTTTATACATGTAGCGGTGATTCATTCTGCACGGTATTTCACTGACTTGTGTCATTTTAGCAGATATTTTACTTTGTAAGAGTGACATTGCATGCCAGCGTGTCATGGAATGTAATAACACTTTGTAAGTCATAAAGCTTGCGACACGCACTTCAAATTGAATTTATGGCAGATAAATACATTATATCGTAGAAGTCTCATATTATGTTTAGGTAAAACAAATATGACCACGGAATGTAAGGTTATACATGATTAATAAAAGTATAACGAGTATTAGTGCAAATGCACGGAGATTCTAAGTAAAAAATATAATTTTAAACCATGTAGAAATTGAGATCAAGATTGTATACTATTTTGTGAACATTCTAAACACAATATGGCTTTAAAAAGCAAATAGTATTTTAGTGAAATATGCGAAACATGAAAATCTGTTAATCCTCCTGTTCCAAATTTATTCTGGTCACGTGTGTCGAATACTCTTAAAAGTATGAATGTTAATATAATTGGTAACTGTCCTGGGGACATCATCGAATATTGTGCCTAGAACTCGCAGACTCTAGGAACATTATCGAATATCGTGCCTAGACCTCGCTGAAACGGGGGACATTATCGAATATCGTGCCTAGAACACGCAGACACATAACATTCTTTTCAGTTTTTCATGCCTGCGTGGTTTGGTATAATTATGTAATATATACATGATGAGGACAAAAATCAAGATAGGGCTGGTCAACTACAAGTCCAGCGTTAGTTTATCTATGATCTTACCTTGCAATTTTCCCAGTTCCCTGGTTCCAGTGTGGCGCTATAACTCGTCGATCTCTTTGTCCGTTCATCTAATACAAGACAAGGGTACAAACTTACATTTAGTGTCGTAACATTAGTACATTTTAAGGTATTCTAAGCGAAGTATTTATATTTCACTGTATTAACCTCATAAATAAATTAAGTTGCAGAAAAACTCCAGCTTCTACTCGTTGCTTTCAAACATGAGAGAGAGAGAGAGAGAGAGAGAGAGAGAGTAGGAGGTGTTAGATCATTTAATAATAATTTTGAATCAAATATTTAAAAGGTCTGTAACAGTAAGACAGCAACAAAAATGCACTCGAACGATATTTCTAAAATTAGTAGTAACACGTATGGTTTAGTGTAATGGATTCCTACCCAATCTAATTTATTATCTGACGTTCTCGCTAAATTAGGCTAATAAAATCATTTCAGTTTCAGTTGGGGTGTATTTTCAGTTTATACATTGATAAAAATATTTCGACATGTCATGGCGGCATAATAGACAAATGTAATGGCCAAGGCATTCTATTTTACTTCATAGCAGTTTTATAGCACAAGTTTACCTCCTTGTTTTGCAGAATAACATTTTAAAAATAGACGCCTTTAACGCATTAAAATATATGGTTAAAACTCTTTGAATTATTTTAACTCGAAGACTAGCAGAAAGATTAGCGGTATTAAGATTATAATCCAGATAATCCACGTTTAGTCGGAAAGTCAGAAAACTAACTATTCGATTATGATTTCCATTAATCGATTAGAAACTATTAAAGTTAAAGTCTTCATTTTCTTTTGTACTATTTGACGTTTTTAGAGCAATATTTCAGGAAAAATCAAATATGTCAATATTATCTTCAAGTTAGTACAAACGACTGTTGTTTAGATTTATTCATAACAACATGGCAGACAGCAAAAAAAGCCGGTAAACCACTATAGATCTTAAAGGTGAAAAACATTAATTACTACCAAGTATATGGAAAATAGTCTCCATTACGCAGATATACAAATATCCCAAAACTGATCATTAAATCGATAATTGATATGTTATGAAAACCAATTATAGATCTTTAAGCATATCCACAACTGTATAGAAAGTAATCTCCTTATTAGTTGTACTTGTGACGAGCGCTGGTTTAATATTCTGTTTGCTTGTTTTGTGGTTCTTTTAGGACATCATCAATTCTTGTTTAAGGCACATATCATAAAACATATCAACTACTATATTTAGACTAGTAACCTATACAGCACTGCTGATATTTAAATAATCAAACAGGCTGATCATAAAGCTATATGAAGAACCAGTCTGATGTAGTGAGTTATTCGAAACATCCCTCACATGCACATAAATTCCATAAATAATGCAATAGATCACAATATTATTGTTATAAATAAGAGGCTAAAATACATAGAGTAATCGCAGAAAAGTAATGTGCGTTCAAATAAAAGAAAACATACATTCATCAACAATATTATAGTTGTAGATATACGTTGGCATGGTGAGGTTATTATTTCAGTCCTATAAACAATGAGCTAGCTAAGATGCATGTTTTATACTCACGCATTGTTTGAACTTCGAAGGCGAGCGCTGAAAAGAGAAAACCAAAATAAATAAATTAATAAGCACTCTAGAGTCATAATGCAGAATACATTTGTGGCGTTAGTATTTTAAACTTTGTTCGTTTAACCCTAGAAAGTAAGTAGCAACTACTTATTTACTATCCGATATACATCTTCATATAAAAATGACCCATGTGCAAGTTTACTGGTAATAGGTAAACGATACAGGGCTTAGTGCACGGCCACAAATTTTACGCAGTTTTAATTACACTTTCATAACATTTTCATTATCCCGAGTTTGACAGCAAATTATAAATTAGAGCCATTCACTAATGTTATACGGTGTTGAAAGACATCTGAAAATGAGGTCACATCTACAAGGTTTTAGTGTGTGTCACGTCTTCATCTCATCCATAGGTAAATGGTACAGTAAACTCCTGATATAAGGAAGCTCAAGGGACGAAAAAGAATCATTTCGGTATGTCCGAATTTTGTTATAAACTAGGGACAAATTATTTCAAATGCAAGCAGCACCCTTGCTTCAGTCAAAACATATAAAAGAACAGAAGAACATAGAAAATGAATCTTTGTCTGGAAATTAAGGTTACAATGAATATATAAATGCTTGCAAACAAGTAAATAAATAAAATGGATGCATAAATAATCGATATAATACTTGAATCATCGTTTAATCTATCTAATAAAACTATGTATCGTTGTGCTTATACGTCCATATTAATTTGGCTGTCATGTATCTTTATCTTTTGTATGTAGTTTTATAATAGGCCTCAAAATCCCTCCTATAGGTATGAGCAAATTCTTGCATGGGAAAAGACGGTCGAAAAGTTGTGTAAACATCTGGTTCATTGCCATTGATGTGGGTTTTTTTTCGAAAATAAGATTAAGGGAACATTTGATAATAGAAGGTAATAGGTCTGCGTAGTACTAAGCGTATCTTGCAACTATTATACAGTTTGGCTCTATATATTAAAGAGTCGATACATATTCTTGGATTGGAAACATATTTGTTAAAATAAATTTTTAATTTTTTATTTTGTTTCGAGATAAGATTTGTCTAGCAAAAAAAAATCTGCCTTAAGAAATAAACGTGTTTAGACATGGACACCTAACTTTTGATATACGGAATAGATTTTACTGATTTACGTTATCCTTGAGGGGTATTTTTTCATTAAGATCTCACGATAGCGTATTTCCTTCCGTTACTGACCCAGTTCTGCAAAGAACCAGATTATTGGTGATAAGTATCAAGTGTTATCAAGTGTTAGTAATACCTAGTGTTATCAAGTGTTAGTAATACCTAGGTAAAGAGTAATATCGTCCGACATAATGTCGACATGCTCTTGAAGGGGTAAAAACTGGATGATATTTCGTATCAGTAAAAAGGATATTAAGAGGTGAACAAAAGAAGAAAATTATTATTGTGGGTTTTTCAACATTGTCATTGGGTTTGTATAAAAGCCTGTGTTGTAATAAATATGCTTTGTTTCCAGTATCCTTCTCCAGTCAGAGACACGAGATGCATTTCTTTTTCTTTTCTATTTTTTTATTATTATTTACGTTTACATCTTTCACATGAAATATAAAAATGTTTTATCCTAAGGTGAGAGTATCAGGACATTTTGGAAAACCTTTGCTTCGTCCAAGCGTTGATGTAAAAATTTAAAATAAAGTATTTTATTGACTCCCTGCGATTACGACACCTGACACATCTAATCCCAACTGAAATAATTTTCTATCCCCTAAGACAAGATATTTCCAGAAAATGGATTTATTTTATGCTTTATTTCCACAGTATATATGAAATAATAGATTTAAAATAGACAATCTTTATGAGCAAAATAAATTTAAATACAAGTAAGTTTATCACGACATCATCAGAAATCATCGATTGTTTTCAAAACGGTGACCAATAAAAAAACCCCAATGAAAAACTGTCAATATTAGCTTGATAAACTCTAGTTCAATATTAACATTATAATCTCTAGGTCAATATTAGCATTAGAAACTCAAGTTTAATATTAGCATGAAAAACTCAAGTTCAATATTAGCATGAAAAACTCATTTCAATATTAGCATCAGAAATTCGTGTTCAATATTAGCCTGATAAACTCAAGTTCAATATAGCATGAAAAACTCAAGTTCAATATTAGCATGAAAAACTCAAGTTCAATATTAGCATGAAAAACTCAAGTTCAATATTAGCATGAAAAACTCATTTCAATATTAGCATGAGAAATTCGTGTTCAATATTAGCATGATAAACTAAAGTTCAATATAGAATGAAAAACTCATGTTCAATATTAGCATGAAAAAATTAAGTTCAACATTAGCAATTAGAAACTCAGTTCAATATAGCATGATAAACTAAAATTCAGTATTAGCATGAGAAACTCAAGTTCAATATAGCATGAAAAACTCATGTTCAATATTAGCATGAGAAACTCAAGTTCAATATAGCATGGAAAACTCATGTTCAATATTAGCATGAGAAAGTCAAGTTCAACATTAGCAATTAGAAACTCAGTTCAATATAGCATGATCAACTAAAATTCAGTATTAGCATGAGAAACTCAAGTTCAATATAGCATGAAAAACTCATGTTCAATATTAGCATGAGAAATTCGTGTTCAATATTAGCATGATAAACTCAAGTTCAATATAGCATGAAAAACTCATGTTCAATATTAGCATGAGAAACTCAAGTTTAATATAGCATGAAAAACTCATGTTCAATATTAGCATGAGAAACTCAAGTTCAACATTAGCAATTAGAAACTCAAGTTCAATATTAGCATGAGATTGTGTAACACAAGTAATTGTGTGTTATTTTCTGCAAGATCATGTTCTGTTGTAGTTGAGGCCGATAGTTTCTTTTTTAATTTTGCGACTGTTCAGAAAATATGAACCATATACTTACTTGATCATGTTAAGTTAGCTACTTCCAAACGGGAAGTTGATGCACAAATTATGATTCGAAGCATATCGAATGTGTGATCAAAACTGGCAGGTGTTTAACATATAACAAAACTGAATCGAAAACTTATTTAAGCAAGTGGAATGTAGAAATGTAAGTTTGAACAGAAGGACTCACGTCGTAACTAGTATCAGTAAATAGCTTGTCGAGTTTGGATATGTTTTTCATTGCTAAACAATCGAACGCCAAAGTGTCACGGGTATTTAAATATTATCATTATTAAAAAAAACACCTATCTTTTCTTCAGGGAAAACACATATTGGCATGTTTTCTAGCAAAATCCAAGCGGTAATATTTGGACAATCTCCCCTATGTTTATGCCACTGAAGTTAACGAATCAATGGTGGACGTACAATCCCACATAATCTTAAACAATGTTTACATTAACAAAGAGCAATAAATAATATGCGCATCAAATATGAAATAGTATGCAATCCCGCATCAGTGAGCTGAGACAAACAAACTGGTGTATACTGCTCCAAAAATTGCTTTGAATTCATATTGAAATTGTCCATTGACAGCTCAGGGATGATCTGCGATAAACTGAGAATACGTGTATCAGTATTAGACCAAATCTGTATGCAGATATTTGACCATTAAGGCCACATTTCAACAATTTCAGTCTGCATCTCCCGTCCCTAAGGTTACAATGGATGGTTATTATTTTCTATGGCAATTGTTAAATTACGCACGTGTCATGAAGCAGCCAATGGCTGAAACGTGAATGGTATATTTTAAAACAAGATAGCTATCAACTCGTCCAAAAGAAGAAATCTGAATATCAACATTATATATTTAAGATATCCACGTTTTATAGAAGATGTACGGATATATGGATGTCTAGTTTTTATGTCAATATGAGAATGTAGAGGATATCTATTTTTTTAGTTAAGTAAAAGCACAGGAGTCTGCAGTTTTATCAACAAAGCACGATGAAATTTCTGACTACATGAAATCACCTTAACGGTATTATAAAATAATAAGGAATGCAACTCTCCGTTCAATTCAAATTTTCTCACGCATCTTTTATCCCTTCAGAATCGCACGAAGACTGAAAAACTACACATGTCCATTAAAAAAACAGTAACGTGCCTTCTCATCACTCTCAGACGACCATCGCATTAGTCCAATCCGGCGAATTAAGCTTTATTTTCACCATTACGGTCACAAACCCTGGAAGCGTGAACCATTGGAGGAAGTAGCCCATTTCTACCACGGGCTAAATAACGTCATTAAACTAATTTGACAAGATAAAATGCTTAACTTGTTTTTATTTCAGACTTATAATTTTTGTATCAATTTCCAGAACAGAAATGTATAGTTAAAGTTCTGATAGTACAAATAACGGTTGATGTCATCATATTCAAATATTAGAGCCTAGCCGGATGATGGACCCGGAAGATTTTGCGCCGTGTTCGGAACGATTATTTGACCATATTTACTGCTGGGTAGAAGCACAGGAGTCTGCAATTTTATCAATAAAGCACGACGAAATTTCTGACTACATGAAATCACATTAACGGTATTATCAAATAATAAAGGAATGCAACTCGATCACAACCCTCCGCTCAATTCGAATTTTCTCACGTGTCTTTTATCCCTTCAGAATCGCACGAAGACTGAAAAACTACACATATCCATTAAAAAAAAAAAATAGTAACGTACCTTCTCATCACTCTCGGACGACCATCGCATGAATCCAATCCGGCGATTTACATGTATCAATCATTTTCTAATACGACAGTAATGCGAGTTAACATTGTTACTATATTTTGTTATATATATATATATATATATATATATATATATATATATATATATATATATATATATATATATATATATATATATATATATATATATATATATATATAAATATATATATATATATATATATATATCTTCAAAATGTGTTCTGTTTTGGCGTTGAGTATTACAGGTATACAACAATACCGTGTTGGTGATATACGGCAAGAGGCCACGCAGTTCAGTCGCTGACAGTTTACATAATGATTCATGTAGACAATTAAGTCTAGAAAAAAAAAGTGAAGGCTTTGGGGGTTGTTTGTGGGCTTTTTTTTTCTTTTCTGTTTGTTTTTTTTTGAAGGCCATTGTTGATGGCACTTCGAAATAAAACTACGACATCATCAATTAAAAATCTATTAATATAGTAAGAAATAAAGCAATTATCCACAACAAGTACCCCATACCCCAATTAATGTACAAGAAAACGATAGATGAACCGCTAGGTTTTTTAAAGATTCACCTGGGAGGGACGTACCCTGATAATAGTCTCCAGTATTCAGGCCCTGCATCTCGAGTATACATGAAGATGATACACGAAGCCTATTTACTTATAATGATATTAGTCGAATACTAAGTTCCGTTTATGTAACACAATATTTCTCACATTAGAAACGGACATTCAACAGGATGTCTAGGGAAAACAAGCGCGACCACCTTTTTCTATATATTTATTAATCATCATATACCTAACGATAATGCACATTTGACAGACAAGGCACGTAACATTTCCTTCAAGCACGCAGGAAAATTAATTCATTATCGTATGTCAATCGTGAAGGAAAAAAAACGGTTCTCAGGATATTGCATCCTTACTAACACCAAAGCAGTAAAACACCTAACCATTAGTTTCAACTGTAAATCTTTTTCTTACAATTTTAAAAACACAAAAAGTGTTCATGTTTTCAATTGCTATACTTTGCAACATCATAATGGTATGTTTATGCTGGTGAGCGATATCATTGGCAATTATAATTTGCCTTTCGCTCTGTGTGTGTTGTTGTTGTTGTTGTTGTTAAAACAAAAAAATCGCATTAGGCACAAATGCAACGAATACTAAAAAAGAATATTGGACAATCTATATGTATATAAAAAGGATGCCTCCCTGCTCCCCTCTCTCTCTCTCTCTCTCTCTCTCTCTCTCTCTCTCTCTCTCTCTCTCTCTCTCTCTCTCTCTCATATATAACCATTCATTATAATCTAACAGGTTAGAGAGTTATAAATCATTTTAAGAATCGAACCCAAGGAGCGAGTAACGGCATTTATAGTCTTACTAGGGGCCTCGAGTGGCCGAGTGGTCTAAAGCGCTGTCCGTTACGGATCACTGCCATCTCACCTCTGTCTGCGTGGGTTCGAGTCTAGGATTCGGCGAATGTGGATATGTGAGAAAGCTTGCCAGTAGCTTCTCGTGGGTCGGTGGTTCTTTCCGGTGATTTCCCGGTTTCTTCCTCCACCATTAATACTGGCCGCCATGAATAGCCTATCGTGTGCTGAAAAATGGCGTTAAGCCCAACAACAACATATAGTCTTACTGTCCTGACATGTGCTGATCCTTAGCATGGGATCGATTGTGGCATGATACGAATTAAAATTCTCTCTGCCGTCAGTTTATATTGGCGTTATTAATTTAAGCTTATGTCATAAAACCATTAAGAAACGACGTTCTCCTACAGGTTATAGAGATTATAATTCGACCCATGCGGTACTTATGGGCGCCTCTATGCACATGCACCCTCTCGATTTTGCGTCAAAAAGAGGGCAGGCCTTTACCACGGATCAAGTTATTTGTGAGTAGTAGACACACTTATATAGCGACCCATTGATTAACTTGCGTGTAAATGCAGTCATCCCGATCTGGACGTATAGAAGTTAGAATAGTATAGAAGGATAGCATATACATCAGAGAGTGTAAAAGATGTTATCGTGGGGTCCTAAAGGAGGTTGTTTGATAATATGAAGTGAAATAATAATAATAATAATAATAATAATAATAATAATAATAATAATAATAATAATAATAATAATAATAATAATAATAATAATTATGACTTTATATAGCATCTAATCTTTATAAGCTCTAAGCGCTTTACATTTGACAACACTTAAAAGAATAGAAAACATATAATGATATGATTACCAAAACAAAACACCAATAAATTAGAAACAGAAAAACATGCTGTAAATTTTTAAAGTAAGGATACGTTATAAGGATACAATATTAGGTCTTTAAGTCTGTTCTTGCAGTTGAAATAGGCGAGTTTTAAGCGCTCTCTTGAATGAGATCACTGTGTCTTTGTGTCTAAGTGCAGTGGGCAATTCGTTCCACAATGCTGGGCCCGGGTATGCATATGTCCATATGATTTCATTTTCATGGTGGGAATAATGAGAAAACTAGTGTCAGAAGAGGAGAGTAAGTATCTTGCTGGTGTGTACACATGGATGAGGTCTGTTAGGTAGGTTGGACTGGGGCCCGTCAGTGAAACGTAGCATAGAGAACAAATTTTGTGTTTAATTCTGGATCGTATGGATAGCCAGTGTAGGGTAGAGAGCAGGGGAGATGCGTGCTCTGCTCGTAGTACTCTAAGGATGATTCTAGAGGCCGTGTTTCGAACTTTTTGAAGTTTCTGGAGTAGATATTGAGACGAACTAAACAGAATTGAGTTACAATAGTCCAGTCTTGAAAGTACTAAGGAACTCACAAGTGTTTTAGTGGAATCAACTGAAAAATACTTGCGAATGGAGCTGATGCGTCTCAGCTCAAAATATGCAGCCTTGCATATGTTCATGACATGTTGGTGCAATGAGAGTACTGTCAAGAGTGACACCGAGGTTTCGTACTGTCTGTGTGAATTTAATGTTGGTGTTGCTGATATTTATTGACTTCGTTATAGGATGTGAATGGGAAAGTTTTTGTGTTGTAATCAGAATGGATTCAGTTTTATCATCTTTCATCTGCAGCTTGTTACATGGTTTCACATCGGAAATGCACTTCTCTATGACTTGGATGGTAGCTTCAACTTCAGCTGGATGGCTAGATTTGTATATTTGGGTGTCATCAGCATACAATTGGTGAGACACTGGATGATGATTTATGACATTTGAGAGTGGCTGCGTGTATAGAATGAAGAGAACAGGTCCAATAACAGACCCTTGTGGAACTCCACAACATATATCAACTGGGATGGAGTATTTACCATTTGCGGACACAATTTGTGTCCTGTTGACCAAGTAGGACTTGAACCATAGTAAGGCCGTATCGTGGATGTCAAATATATGCTGGAGACGGTGAAGTAATATATCGTGGTCTATAGTGTCAAATGCTGCAGACAAGTCA